>CAKALG010008704.1:0-22649 GCA_916700815.1 Helicolenus hilgendorfi
TGAAGCTGATCAATAAAACGATCAATGTGACTAATAAAAGATGCTCCAAATAGTATTTTAGACGCTGGTTAACAGCATGAGCCGGCTCTGTAATAAACAATGTGACCTCCATGACTGACGGGTTCATGATTATTTTTAATATTAGCATTATTTACAGGTAATTATGAGGCTGTCATTTCATTATTATCAACAGTTGTAAACTACTCAAACATCTTTTCTTTCTGATTGTGAATCACTGGTGTTGAATACATGAAGCTCACAGTACACAGGTGGACAGGCAGAGAGACAAACATCTGGAACATGGGTTTATCCAGATGTTTTCCCTATTGTGTGAGTTGACTGATAACGAGTTGATCACTAACATCCTTCTCTACTACATCTGTTGTTTCACTGTGAGCTGAGCTGATGAAAACACCCTATTTTCAGCTCTAACGTTTGCACACAATCTAGAGATACGCTTCCTCTGAACGTTCAGCTCTTCTAGTGGAGAGGATCGTTGCATCACTTCCTGCGCCAGGTCATATAGTAGGCTGAAAGCAGAACTTGTTGCTGCTGATCAGCGTCTTGTTCGTCTGCGTCATCCAAATTACCAGCCAATAAAGCACGTGGGGGCCTGGATTGTAAAGAAAGGGTAATCGCTGAACCCACTTGTCCCATACATCCCGTATTGCTGCGAGTTTGTCACGCTCTCGGTGGCCCTGCCTTGTTTCTTTGTCATCAAAGCGTATGACACGGGAGAAAACATGGAATGTGTTTAGAGACATGGTGGCTGGAAATATTGCCCTTCCAGTGTCAGCAGCCCAAAGGTTGCTGTTGCTTCGCCTTGACGGTGTGAAACAAACGGGGGACAGACGACACACAGGTGCACTCTCATTCATACACATGGACAAATGGGTAAGGGAAGGGGGGGCTAGGAGTAGGCAGAGGAGAACAGGTGGGCTTTGAGGCGGGACTGGAATAGGGGGAGGGAATCAAACTGTCACTACTACAGTTATGGTTATGTTAGGTTAGGGCCCTAAAGCTTTTTGAAGATTATAAAATTGCATGTTATAGTGACCTCAATATCATCCAAAACAAACAAAACAAATGTGTGAAAAATGTTGATATTTCTTATATGCTTTATAGAGCTAAAACAGCCTGGGGTTAAATTGACCCCAAAGAACACTGATGCGTACACCATGAGTACAGGACATTGAAAACATATCATCATGTTAATTTTATGTTTACCCAGTTGTCCCTATTAAATTAGGAAAAGTCATTAAATATGAAGCAAAAAAAATGATGTCAATCATTTATTTTTCAGCCGTTAAACATTGAATGGGGTCAAATTGACCCCAAAGATAATAGGAGGGTTAATGCCATCAAATGTTTGGGCCCAAGCTACTAGAGGGTGTTTAGACTGGAGAATATCTGCAAAATAGAAAAATATCTGCAAATATTTGCAGTAACACAGCCAGATTTCATTATATTTCCAGCTTACTGAGTGGAAAAAAGTTATGTTAACTTAAAATGTCAAAAAGAGCAAGGAGATATATCATGTATTTAATACTTGGTGAAACATGCTCCAACATTTTCATTCTGCAGTTCATGCGATTTGTGTGAATTCTGCCGCTGCCTCTTTATTTCATGAGCACAGCTTCCGACTCAGCATCCACCTGTAGGTTTGTAAGTTCCCCATGGGGGAAGAAGTTTAATATCTTTCCTCCCCCAATCTCTGCTGTGCTGGTGTACGCTCACAGGGAGTGACGAGGTCAGAGCCAAGACGGCAAATATCAACTCTGTGCATACTCAGCTGTATTCCATTCCACATGAGCCGTTTGACTGAACTGAAACACAATCTAACTTACTGTAATGAATTCATTGAAAATGTAAATAAATAAAAAATATACGAGATTAAATTTGATAAACACAAAAACTATGAGCTGGAACACCTGATGCAGCAGGATTTTTTTTACAACTGATACAGCTCCTAAGAGCTAGAACAAAGCTGTTTCCCTAGCTGTATTCCCTACTTATCCTATTTCAAAAAGGCACCTGTTTGTCACTTGAGGGGAAAAAAGGATCACGGAAGTGTCTTTCCTTCATGGTTTTTAAGATAAGTTCATTCACTCCAGCATGCTCATTGAGACCAGATGCTTAACAGCTGCAAGCGGAGATGGTCCAAAATAAGCACGAGTCCTTCCTCTTTGAAATAAACTACTAGCAGATACCGAATCTGCTCTCCTGCTTCTCTTTCAGCTTCTCGCTCTCGAGTTCAGGATTTCTTTTCTAAGCAGATGCTTCTCATAAACAATGAGAATCAATACACACACAGACATTATGTGTGAGAGGGCTCAGTCAGATTGTATGAACCACTCATCTACTTTTATTAATCTTTGCAAATGTTAACGTACAGTATAAGTGGTTGAGGTATCCTTCTTAGAAATTGAAAGCACTACTGGCCACTTTTACGTGTTGGGGCATGTAAAGCTGGATTGTCCTCAAGTGCAACAAAAGTATTGTGGATTTCAGCATATAGTCTTCATGAAAAATGTATGAACCATAAAAGACACACAACAAGTGGGCTAGCCATAGCAATAAACCTTTTATGGCTAATGGGACCCAGTACTCATGTAGCAGTGTGGCCACTTTCAAATCTTCTAAAACTGGGATTTTCTGGTGTTCTTAATAGCCCATCTTTTCACACTCTATTCTCCATTCTTAGCTCATGTGCTCAATCATGGCAACAGCATTTGGTGTGACAGCTTTCATGTCTGCACACTCATCTACCGCATAATAGCTCCATTATGAAACAAAGCTCAGAGGCAGGGAATTTATATAGAGAATTTTTATTACCTGAAATACCCCAAGTTTCAGTTTCAGCTGAGTCGACTTTCATCTTTTTGAGTTAGAGTTAATCCTGAGTAACTCCTCCTGGAAGTACACACACTGAAGTACAATGACTTCAAGATCTATAATTTTGTTAGAATATTATAATGAAGGGACTGTGCCCAAAGAAATGAATGCAAGGTCCTTTGCTGGTCTGATACCCCCATTTAACAATATAATTAAGATAAGACAACGTGCTGCCTCGTGGAGCTGTGTTATTCATTTTGTATAGACAATTTCACAGTTGTAAAACAGAAACACTCCAAATGGGTCCGAGTATACTTCCTGTTGCAGTGTATGTGAATGACATAAAGTGACAGGAAGTAAACATGGAACCAAGCTGTTGCCTAGCAATGCAATTCCGTTGAGATGTTGTGTCTGAAATTCCATACTAACATGCTATTTAGCAAATTATAACAGTATGTGAGATTTTTAAGTATGTCCAAAACCTTAGTATGAAACCAATAGTACGCAAATTGCATATTATTTCTGGTGAAATATTACAGTATGCAACACTGGATACTACAGTGGCATAAA
Organism: Helicolenus hilgendorfi; assembly: GCA_916700815.1. Classification (NCBI taxonomy): domain Eukaryota; kingdom Metazoa; phylum Chordata; class Actinopteri; order Perciformes; family Sebastidae; genus Helicolenus; species Helicolenus hilgendorfi. The sequence goes on from CAKALG010008704.1 coordinate 3,406, forward strand.
TATCCCACAATGCAATGTGGTAGTGACGACAACGTTCATAACAGACGTTGACGAACACCTCTGTAACATCAATAACGCATCAATTTAACTCGAAGTATAAAACTTCACTTTGTTAGGCGTAAACGAACAAGTTGAACGATAGTGTATGTATTGAGTATGTAATGCATAGTATGCGATTTCAGACGCAACCAATGACATAAGCTGACAGGAAGCAAACATGGACCCAAGATGTTGCCTAGCAATGCAATTTAATTGAAATGGTCTATTGTCTTTGATAGAATAATCCATCATGACATATATGTTAAAAGCTAGCTAGCTAGCATAAGCCTTGTTTCGGTAGTATCGCTGGAGGGGTGTGGTAATGAAACCAGCTGACCATGTAGCAGCGATAGAGTGTTCATTGGATAGGAAGATGATTTACAGAGAAGGAATAGATAGAAACTTGAAAATGTGCTATATATGTTCAGGGTGGTCAGTCAAACGTCAGATAACGGGTGTGGTATCTTCTCTTTCATCCGAGCTCAGCTGTCTTTCACAAAACATCAAAGAACTTCCTCCAGGCATAAATGCTTAAAGCTCCCTAATGGACTGAAACTACAGACGCAACTACACACACACACACACACACATACACACATGAGCCAAAAAATGTACAGTATGCACATGTACACATGTGCTTCACAAATGTCCCTTTCTCTCTTGATTCATGTCACTGTCACTTATGTGCTTTGTTGTCAATGTGCTGCACTTGTATTGTTTGACATTCATGAATCTGCATTCACAAAAGGCTACCACAACTTGACTTCAGTGACTGAGGCTCAAAGAAAGAAAAGTCACAGCTAATGCTCTTAGAAAGATAAAATATTGTAGCTCACCAATTATATTTGGATCCAATGCTTTGACTTTTCTCATCTCCGTTACGATCAAGGAGCAAATGCTGTTCAGTGCATGAGGTGATGGTGCTCATTCATCTCATTCCATGTTGACTGTGATAAATGGGAGTATGCACATTATGTTTGCCTTTCTTTCATCAGTGTGTGCAGTATTAATATGATATAGTATAGCTCATGTAAAGCAGACCTTTCTCATCTTAACAGAAATATAAAACACAATACCGTAAATTCCGGACTATAAGCCGCTACTTTTTTCCCCACGCTTTGAACCCTGCGGCTTATACAATGATGCGGCTAATCTATAGAGTTTTACGGGCTAACGGCCCGGCTAAAAAGCACTGCTAGTTTTGGACAGCACAAATTCACCTCGAGACGAAAGTGACACTGACGGCGACAACGACAGAGAGACTGAGAAAGTGTGTGATGAAGTCATTCTGAGGCTGTTCAACTCCGACACTGAAGAAGACGACTTCAATGGTTTCAGTGCGCAGGAGGAAAATGAACATAGCGATCAGTGACTTTTCTGGTAGGCTAACGGGCTACGGCTAGTAGGCTGGTTATTTTTCAAACCAGCAGTGTTATTGCCATGTTACGTTACTGTCGTTTTACTGCCGTGCTACTGCTGTGTAACTGCCGTGTTACAGGCATTGTTCAGAAAACAAGCATTTTGTTAATTAAAAAAAATTAAAAAAAATTTATTTGTACCATCTTTCTGTGTAAATATCTCATGTTACAACGTGGACACCTGCGGCTTATAGACAAATGCGGCTTATATATGTACAAAATTGTTTTTCTTTTTAAATTTAGTTGGTGCGGCTTATATTCAGGTACGCTTAATAGTCCGGAATTTACGGTAATTCACTACTGCAGCTACACAATATGCTGTTCACTAGATATTTCATTTACACAAGGAAACATTTCAATACAAATATAACTTCAGCAGATACTTCGTCATTTGTCATCAAGCACTTCCCTTTCTAAATGTCTCTTGTACACGCTGATAATGTGTTGACAATACTGCAAGAGAGGGACGGTGGGGTTTAAAGGGGTCACATTAACAATTGACCGATTTGAGAGAAAGGGAGCGAGGAAGAGTAGGAGGGAGAGAAGAACGGGGGATTAACAAACGAGAAGTGACAGAGCTGCGGGGAACTGGTGGGCAGTTTAGCAGCACACAGAGGGGACAGAGCAGAGGCCACTGGCCTTTTCCACCCTTTCTCTCACTCTGCCCCCCCCCCTCCCTCCCATCTCTTACTCCACCCTGCTCGCGAATACTCACTCACTTTGTCTCGCTCGATGCCAACCTCTCCCTCTCTCCCCTTTTCTTCTTTGTCCTATATCTATTTCTTTAGCCCTTTCACATGTCTGTTTTTTTTCTCCTCCACTTTATCCTCAAATATTCCTCACAGCCTCCCTATCTCCTTATACCCCACCTCTTTTTCTCTTCTCATCTTCCACTTTCTTTGCCCCAGTCCTCCCTATGTGAGTCCACTGGATGGTCATGTGAGGTGCTGCTGTGATGTTGACAAAACACAAAGCCTTTCACATCCATCCTGCACCTGGGATCCCTGGCTACTGCTCTCTGTGTGTGTGTGTGTGTGTGTGTGTGTGTGTGTGTGTGTGTGTGTGTGTGTGTGTGTGTGTGTGTGTGTGTGTGTGTGTGTGTGTGTGTGTGTGTGCGTGTGAGAAAGACAGAGGGAAGAGAGATAAAAAGACAAAAAGAAAAGCCACAGCCGAGCAGAATGTTTAATTCATAAATGCTCCCTGCACAAAGCTAATAGGTGAGGTGTCCAACGAAATACAATTACCTGATTTAAAACCAGCAAATATTACAGGAATCCATGTAACAAAATGTATATCATATAAATTGTCTTTGCTGAGAGTTAGTCTTTATTACATTGTCTGTGCATCTGTGGATGCCATCACATTATTAACAATTATTTGTCTAGCTCTACAATCCTTCTTTCTAGTTTGTTGACCTTAACATTACCTATCTCCTTTGGAAATGTCCGGCATGTGAGCAAGTTATTTGAGGTAATCTATCACCTCTCTATCTCACACTTTTAATCCAGTATCATACTGCTTCATCTTAATAGGGTTTTGATCTTGATCTCCTTTTTTGTGGTCTTTGTCTTCTACCTCTGAATACTTTGGATACAAAGACTGCCTGTGATGAGGTAATACGCAGTTTGTCTATGTGGGAGGGAGAGTGACCAAGGTCAAGTATTCTTCTGTTTTAGAAAGCAAGAAGGCTCTGACCCTGAATGTCATCAAATCTTATCTTCAAGAAAAAAAGATTGACTCCATGGAGGTGAAAATGTATGAAGTGTATAAAGTGTTCCAAACTGCTTCAAAGAGAGATAAGCAGCTGTTCATAAGTAGGGCTGTGGATTGGCAAGAACCTGGCGATACGATACGTAACGATACAGGGGTAACGATTCAATATATTACGTTACTGTAAGCAAGCAAGGCAAAATATTGTGATTTTTTTCAAATCTAATTTTAGGAAAACATCATAAAGACACACCACCATATGTATAAAATCTGAGTTAAAAAAAAAATCACTATGTGAAATGGCTATTATGGGCATTAACATCATTACACATGAATGCAATTGGGCTCACTGCATCCACAAGAGGCTCAGCTTTACAGTGATACCATATTTATTAATGAACTTCAAGACTGTTTAGGGACTCCAGAATGCAGAAATATTCAAATACACTATTTTAGAATAGGTGAAAATAACACATTTCTTCAGCATGCAAAGAACTGCATGGTTTTGACCCAAACTGCATGGTATTAGCATAAAGTGGGGATGTCTGTAAAGGAGGAGACTTGTGGGTACCCAATATTGAACCCATTTTCAGTCCTGAGTATTGAGGTGAGATGCAAGTATGAATTATGGTTGGTACCAATGGATTCTTTGGGTTTTCTAGTTTCATATGATGCCAGTATTTTCACACTAGCTTCAAAACCCAGCCCGCTACAACCTCCAAAAGACAGAATAGCGTCCAGGACAGCTGGCGGGCAATCGGAATTTTAAGAGGTTAATTAAAAATCGTACAGCGTTTTGAAGAATAGATACAGTATCGCAAATGTATTTTGATATTTTCTTGCACCCCTATTTATAATATAATGTATTCTTGGATGGTGAGGGGACATTTGTAATGTAGTTAAAGGAATATGAAAGTAAACATAAGGCTGTTAGGTGCAAGACCTAGTAAAAAACCTGCACTGACCAATGGGGCTCCAGTCCAAACCTCACTAAGTACCACCAATGTCAAAACATGCAGCAAGTCAAACCATTTGTGCTCTGAAACTGGCCGAATTTCCAGGCACTTCACGGACACTATAATTGTTTCAAGCTCTTTCACTAAAATGGCCTTTCAGATGCCAGTGTGAGCTTTCAGGTCTCCCCTATAGGGCTTTTTTCAGTCTTGATGGCAGGATATAGGGGCCACTGTAAACACACAATTAACAACCGTGGCCCCACAAACCCCCAAAAGCTAAAAGGCCTCTTTTCAACAGATGCCGCTTTGTACAAACTGAAACACGAAAAGAAAAGAAGAAGACAGATATTTAGATAGACGGAGGGGATATAGAGGTGAGGGAGAGGGATATTGTGCATGAGATGGTAAGATGAAGATAGGAGATTTTAGAGGAAGATAGACAGACAAACAGAACGAGAGAGAACATATTCATTAGTTATCCTGGCCATGTCAAACAAGGCCTACCAGAAAAGCCCTTTCACCGAGCCCGTGTAAACACTACCCGCCTCCCCCTTCCACTTAAGACACACTCATTTGACAACACTGCTCCCTTCCTGCCCCCTTCTTCCCGCTAAGTAGTAGTTCATCTTACTGGTGTTTGACAGTGCCGTCGGTACAGCTAAAGAAACATGGAAGGTGAAAGGTTTTTGCTTTGCTCTCTCTCTCTCTCTCCCTCTTTCTCTCTCTTGACTTCCATGTACTTTCAGTGCCTGGTCTTATCTCCATGTTCTTCTTCCTGTCAGTGTTGAGATGAACCGAGCCATCCCACATGTGCTGGAATGTCATAATGAACCCCACTGTGTGATCTGGCTGCTGGGAAGCTGAGGTCATCTCTCTGACTGTTTTGGCTAAACTTACTTTGAAATTCAATTATGTTTTGCCTTCGAGTCCCTGTGACAAAGCTCTCTCTTTTATTACTACTCTACAAATATTAGGAGGAAAAAGGATCAGACAGATTCCCTTACACTTCAAGTCTTACCAAAGTCGGATTAAGAGGTTGCGCTCAGTGACAGATATCAAAGCAAGAAAATGGTTCTTTAGCTTCTCAGTCTATATAGCTTATAGACACACAGTCTTAAAGTATGTTGTATATATAGATTGGTGAAGGAATGAGTCCTAAAACAGGGAAATGAGTTAGCATTTTAGCACTTCTGGTTCTCTCGTCTGGAAGTCAAGGTTTTTTTTAAAGGGTTTTTAGTACGATGCCTGAAATAGGGTCTGTAGTTAACACAAGCTTAAGAGATTTTAAGGTTTTGTTCTACGATATAAACATCAAGAAATACCCCGCTCGTGAATTTTGAAGCTTTTATGTGTCTTAAAAAAGGCGGTTGCTAACAATTGGCTAAATGAAACTACTAACCGCCATCACGCCAACATGTCCGCCTTTACAGCCTCGTTTTTATACTTGCGCTCATGCGACAGTGGTGTAGTTCATTTATAGCTTAACATTGCTTTTTACTTCTGGCGATTTGCATTCACACTTCAAAAACCATAAAGTGGTGTTTATTTGTGGAAATTATCTTAAGGAACAAAAACGTGAAAGTATCATAAACATTTGTTTGGCACAGAGCTTATTTTCCAAAACCCAATGGAAAAATCCAATTTGCTTTTTGTCGAGGGAACCCGTGTGATTCTAACTTCCGGGTTAGCCTACAAAAATACGTCACCCTTGCACCAGTCTATTGAGGGCAAGAAGAAGTTGTGTTGTCTACACCGCTTTTCCTTGTACAACTTTCAAAAGAAACACACTCACACTGTTTTCCTCTCCGACTTACTTTTTAAAACCACCTCCCTAAATCAATTATATTAATCAATACATGTAATAAAACAAAGATGATTTAAATGTCTGTAAAACGTTTTGTACCTATATCCAACAAGCTCTCTGCCCTCTCAACAACAAATGAGACCGACCACCGAGTAGCCAATCACAAAAGACAGAAGTGATGTCATGTGGCTTAGACAGAATACAGCTTTTAAGAGGTTTTCTTTAGCAAAAACAGCTAGTCAGAGGAGAGATGATGGAAGCTGCTGGATTGCATTCAGCCCTTCTATCCTCCAACAAAACAACATCATCAACAGCTCTTCAAACATTCCTTCATTATGTCACGCTGATGAATGATGCAGTAATGAGCCAGTGCCAGTCTCTGGTTGTACAGCTGTCATCTGCCAGCTTTATGCTGCGACCAGTTGCGTATGTATGTGTATGTGTGTGTGTGTGTGCGTGTGTGTGTCCCCTTTCATGGGGATGAGTGACAGGTACACAAGGACTCCGGAACTCGGAGTTCATTCCAGAAGGCCCTCAGCGTTCCCTTTGGAATACAAGGAAATGATGAAACGGCCCTTTAAGGAGGTGCGAGAGAGCAAAGCAGAGAAAAGGAGAAAGGATACCAGCTGGTCTCTTCATCAAAAGCTCCTTCTCATGGCCATCTGTGGGCTCCTACTCATCACAAAACAGCTTGTATCAAAACAAAGACGCCGGGCATCCAGCTGGATCAATGGGCTACGGCTGTGTAATTCTGATACCACTGGTTCAAATCTGGCTTTGGCCTGATTTGACTACATGCTACCACATAAAACTGATTTGTCATAAAGACCAAAATGACAGCCACAGACATTACAGTTTGGCAAAGTAATGCATGGAGAATGGAGATCTTACCATGATTATTGTTAGAACTCAAAGAACAGGATTTCACTGAGGCAATAATGGCTGAAAGGGTCCAGAAATCTCCATCTGTTTATTTCATTTATAAACTACATTATTGATGATTTTCACCTTTATTTCGACAGAGGACAGTGTAGAGGTGGGGCGGGGGGGGTTACCAAGGTGCTCCAAATTTTACTCTAAAGTTTACTCTATCATGATTTCCATAGCGATAAGATGACAAATGCTGTGCTGAAAGATTTTAGCCGTATCATCCACCCCCTAATAAACACTATTTACATTGAAATCCAAATCAGTACATTGACGCATTTTGTTCAACTGTAACCATGAGAACCGCTGGCTCATAAAACAATATTTATTTCAAAGATCAAATGTTTATGCTAAACAGAATTGATGCATCTCGAAATATATGCAAAGAAGATGGAAAATGTCCTCCTACGTCTCTTTTCAAACAGTTCCTATAGAAGACAAATGAAGCTACAAGAAGCATTGCTGATCTCCTACAGATCCCTTAAAGCAGCACACTCCATCAGAAAGATAGATGTGTGTGTCACAAAGAAATGCTTTACCATAAGCAACAGCATACAGAGTAATGCAGCACGTACAGTGCCTGACACAATATCACTGCATCCTTTAAAAACCCACTCTATTGCAACACAAAAATGCTCATTTATGGCCAACACATGGCAATCCACTTTTACAAAGGTGGAATATAATCTATGAAAAAATGTACAAAGATATAAACATTTAGTAAAAACAAAGAAGGAAAGTGTCCTTCAGAAACCGGTTAATTTGAACCAGTGTTTTTTTATTTATTTCTTCTGGCCCCTCATTACATTTGCTCTAGTATGGCAGAAAAAGATCCAAAACTGGTGTTATCAAGCTCTCCAATTTCTACACACTTAAAGCTTCAGTAGGCAGAAAGTTTTTGGCATCCTTTGGGCAAAAATTCCATGATAACCTTTCAGCATATTGCAATTCAAGTATTCTGACAAAAAAATAGATTTCTGCACCTCCTCATAGCTCTGTTTTCAGGCTTTAGAAACTCTAGCCCGTGACGGAAGACTTTGACCAATCACAGGTAATTTCAGAGAGCGAGCATTCGTATTGGCTGTTCATTCAACTGAGGCAGGTCAAACTAGGCAGAGCTGATCAAATATGAATCAATATTCTGTTACTGTAATGCCTATTTCTTGTATAAAATGTTTTCAGACACATCTTGTAGTGCACGGTTTAGGTGTAAAATGAGAAAGTTTGCTCCGGCTGGTGGGCGGTGCTTGGTATTTCCTCGACAGATCTCAACATGGCTGTCACAAACTTTCTCATTTTATAGCTAAACAGTACACCACAAGATGTTTCTGAAAACATTTGAGGCGAGAAATAGGCATTACAGTAACAGAATATTGATTCATATTTGATCAGCGCTGCCTAGTTTAACCGTTTGGTTGGAGTTTGCAAATGACTGACAGCCGGCTCATAGACAGCAAGGCTCCAGCTCGGCTCTGATTGGTTGTTTTCCTCCAGTCTGTGAAATCTTGTAGATGCCATTAGGAGCACCAGAGGACACAGAGGCATATGATTTTTTTCAGATTGCCTGGGACCGTTTTGTGACCGTTTTATAAAAATTCCAAACCATTTCTACCCACTGCAGCTTTAAGCCATGTTTTGACCGCAGGAACATACCCACGGAACTAGGAACCATTTGAGGAACTCATTGTGCGTCCCATGTCACGTTGCTTTTTCATACGTCAGTGGGCTAATTTGCATAATCTTTGCAGGTCTTTAAACTGCTATAATGTAGACAACAATGGGATGAAAGAACCTTTTAGTTCCTAAAAAAGTAGTCCTGTGACTAAAATTACCAGGAGCTTCTTGGTAGTAACCCGGCTAAACACGCTCAACATCTGCATGAACCACAGTGACTGTGGGAATTACTGATATCAAATGAACTGTGAATGAACTTTTACCAATTAGTTCCATCAGTGTTTTTTTGGAGAGTCATTCTCCCACTATGTGAAAGCCTGTTTTTCTCACTCTAAATGTGCACAAACATGTTCTAAGACTATTTCCAAACACTTTTATCCTAACCACAAATCAGACATTAGATCCAGAGCCTTCAGGATGTGGTTTTCTAATGCAGGCTGGAATTAAACGTCTTACAAACAAAACACTAACAAATGAACAATAAAAAAATCTCCAATAGTGGCCTGACCAACTGGCGGACGATTGTTAACTCGTCAGAAGAGATAAAAGTTATTTCATTACACACTTATACTGTATAATGAAAATCTGGTTTTGTGACTGAATACAGCATACTTGGACTATGATGCACACCCATCATAGAGTAATAAGTAGCATTAGGTTACGATACACACGCCCTTACAGCCCATTCAAACTTGGCAGCTATTTTTATCATATTGAATATGATATTCCCGTGACATCACCATGTGACTCATTGTTCCATCATGGTGGTATGCAAAAATCACGTCTATAAACTGATAAACAATAGCCACACACCCGCCAAGTTGATAGTTGGCCATGGCAAATATAACAGCTCAAGTTTAGAATTCCACACTGTGGATACGACGGAGCGATTAAAAACACACAGACACACTCTCATGAGCTGAAGGTGGTTTTGGGAAATGGAGAATGACAGCATAGTAAGAGGTAATTTGCATTTTTGGGAGATGCAATCCTCCCCTGCTAGAAACAGGGAACCACCCTGAAGTCTAGTCATGATGTCACCTTTTCGTGTGAGCATATGTGTCTATGTGAGATATTAAGAAAGTCAGACAGATACAAGACAAAGCAGAATTAAATACTACTGAAACTATTATTTACAGTAAATCAACTTAGAGACACACAATCACATTAACAAGCAGTTTTTCGGGTGTCTCTGTAGTAAGTTTTGAAAAGTTAGAAACAAGAGGCAATCTTTTCAGAATGATATGATCTAACTGATTGAGCTCCTTTTCATTTTCTCACACATTTACAGAAAAAAAATGCTCAGTTATAAGATAACCGCCCTTAAACTGGACTTTTGTTTTAAACTGAGAGCTCTAATTTAATCCAACTTCTTCTCCTTTCTCAAATAAACACTGATGATATACAGTTTATAATCTCATTGTCAACACAATATGCAGGGACAAAAATACACCCTGTTTTTTTCTTCCTGGCAGCCAGAGAAATATCCCCACTTGAAACAAACATCAACTGCATGATTTTCTTAAATAAATACTCCAAGTGACACAAACTTTAAATACACAACACAGAGAGGCATTAAGAACGAGGACGTAATTCATGAATAGAGGGAGACGTGCAGAAGGGGCACAGAAGAGAAGGAGGAGGAATAAGTTTGTCATCTGAACAAAAAGTTACAAATGTTAATCTAAAATTAGTCCTCGTGGCAACATTGACTGAAATTAAATGCTTATTCAAAGGTTAAATGTGAGTCTGGCATTTATAAGAACCTTAATGGGCAAACTGCAGGTTCCAAATCTTCAGCGTACAAGTTTAACTTTGTTCAATTGGTATGCCTTCAAATAGCTTGATTACAGTGAATGTTCTGATTAAGATACCAGTTTGACTAACAGAGTGACCCAGGTCAAGCTGTCTGGTATGATGTGTGGTAGCATGCAGGCTGACATGGGACAGGAAGACATAGAGAAAATGTAAGAACTTTGTGTCAGCTGTTTTTGACCTTGGTAAATTAAAGAGTGCCTTGACACAAGCTGTTGTTTAAGATTTTAGTTGTAACATGAAAGCCTTATCTCTGTCTCTCTATTGCTGACATTTATTCCATCAGTTTACATTATCTACATTAGAAGAAATGAAGCCTCTGAATGCAGCACTGGGTATAAATGGAGCAAATATTATTAAAAAAAAGGTTATTTTTTATAAAACGGTCACTATATCCTGATAGTAGTGCAGGTAATCTGAAAAAAAGAAACATGTGCCTCTGACAACCAGTCAAAGCTGATCTGGAGTCTGGTCTATGAGAGCCGGTTGTCAATTACTCTCAAATTCCGATAAAACGGTCGAACTAGGCAGCACTGATCAAATATGAATCAATGTTCTGCACAGCCAACAAGAACGCTCTCTCTGAAATTACCTGTGATTGGTCAAAGTCCTGCATCACAGGCTAGATTTCATAAAGCCTGAAATAAGAGTCATGAGGAGGTGCAGAAGTATAGTTATCTCTCAGAGCACTTGAATTACAATATGCTGAAAGGTTATTTAAGGTTATTTTTGCACAATGATGCCAAAATTATACTGTCTACTGCCACTTTATTAAGTGGAGAAAAGGAAGGCCAAATAGCAAGTTCAGTTGCTTTTGACTTTGAACTTTTAGATATGGATGAGAATATTCATGGACATAATACCATGCCACTTTTTTCCATACCAATTTGCATTCTGTTCACTCCTGTGGTAGCAAATATGCAATTAAAACACTGAAATACACACAGTTGTTTGCTGACTTTTGGCTTGACATGCTTAGCTCCACTGATTCTCAGAAGGTAAAGAAGAGTGTTATTGCCAAAGTCATTTCAACATCACATGGGTTATAGGGTTATAGCCAACTGATATCTTAATAGAATAACTAGGTAATTTAGGGTGCTTTCTCAAGCCATAGTCCGAATCGGATTTTAGTCTTTAGTATATTTAGTCTGGTTCAGTTACAGTGCACAAATTAAAGTGGACCAAATCAAAAAATTGATTTGTTGAGGGGCGTGTACGAAAGAGCAAATATTCGTCTTGAGAACTGTCACTTCTATGCAGGAAATCACAGACTTTGAAATATTGCTGTAAACGTTTTTTCACTTTGACTCAGCACTGATCTGCTGTGCACATGAAACCCTTCTCATCCAGTTTATCTTGAATGACTCCATGTATGACACTATTTTGTGGACTTTATTTAGCCCATTCTGTAGGTTCTCTTCAGCTCAGATGCCAAGCAAACATTGGACTTCTGCAGAAGTCCAGGTCAGTCCTCTCCCACACTGTTAAGCTGCTATTTACCTGTGTCCATTTCAACAAATGCCCGTACACGCAGCCTGCATTTTGGTTCGCTTGGAAATGTTCAGAAAACGCTTGTTAGAGGTGGTTGGTTGTTTTGATCCGCACCAAAGTACAATTACTGCGTTCACAACAACCCAAACCAACCGCACCAGAGTTTGATTAAAGCGAACTAAATGGCTCGTGAAAGCACCCTATGAGATTTGGTCGTCAGTCTTTCTGTGTACACTTGTGCTCCACACTGCATCTTAAACTTCTTAAACACCGATGCCTACTTCCTAATGATTACAACTCCCTCCATCCACAGCGTGTGTTCACTCAATATGTGTTTGTTTTCATTCAAATGTTGTGAATCCCAGATTCTGTCAAGAGGTCATGAGTATCGAGTTAAGTCTGTGTCGACATTTGTTTCCGCAGCGTCAACGGAGCAGAGCCACACCGCCAAGTACTAATATGTGTAATTGTTGCTGCACGATAAACGGTGCAAACCTTGATGAAACCATCCAGACTGGATTCATATCATGAAAATGCAGAGTCTCTCTGTGCTTCAGACACATGCATATCAAACAGTAGTAAAACTAAAAGCCCCACTGAACACACACACACACACATACACAAACAACTACACACAAGGAGTGTGTAATAAGATACCAGAAACTATAATTTCTCTTTCAGGACACATCTAGCCCGCCCTCGATGGAGGCAATCACAACACTCACTAGCAGTTAGCACAGACAGACACCCGCACCATGACTTACACACACTATCATTGTCATGCAGAACTAATCGCCGCTGACAATGATTGCTTGGGCCGACTGATAAATGAACAAAATCTGAATTTGAGACGTCCGCCACTGAGAATGAGAACAAATCTGTGTGTAGGTGAGTGCCTTGCTGTGTGCCTGTGGGAGTGTAGAGAGTGTCAGTGTGTGCGTAGGTTTGTTTTATGTGTTTGTGTGTGGAGTGAGGGCTGATGGTGTTAACATTACAGCTGCCATGTGTTTATTTCCCAGAGTTCTGCTCTGTGGCGTCTCAGTCATCTCCACGGGCTTAAACAGTCACTTTCCATCCATTTACAGCCCGTATGTGTGTGCGTGTGTATACAGTATGCGTGTATGAATGTAATGTGTGTGTGTGTGTGTGTGTGTGTGGGGGGTGGGTGGTGGGTGGGAGGATATTAATGCACTTCCTATTAATGTGTGGATAATGTGTGGAATGTGGACTTAGTGTGAATTAATTTAACATCCATGACGAGAACACATCTCTGTGTGTGTGTGTGTGTGTGTGTGTGTGTGTGTGTGTGTGTGTGTGTGTGTGTGTGTGTGTGTGTGTGTGTGTGAGAGAGTGTGTTTGTGTGAGTGTACGTGTGTTTACAGTTGTATGCGTCCCACTGTCTCCTCCGTGTGATTAGCTTCCCATTAACTAAGTCACATATCACCCATCAGCGGCTCCAGGCCTCCTCTGTACTATCTCACTGGACAAACATGCTGTCGGCTAGTCCTATTCACACACGCACACACATTGAACATCCACTCCCATCTGGACAGCCATTAGGTACCTATCATAGCGTATGATGATTGTCGGTATTGCAAAGCCATTTGGTTAAAAGTGGGCATCCTGACAAGCCACAAATGACACCAAATTACAGCCTGTGGATTTATTCATTTTTCACTGCCACATTTAAAGTAGCTGATTCATTCACTCTCTTACTTTGCTTTCCTCTCCTGTGGCGTGATAAACTAATACACAGAATGATAGTAGCTTTGGAAAAGTCAAGGCTTCGTGAGGTGATTTATTTTAGGTTCACACAAAACATGACAGCATCTTTTGATGAGTCTTAAACAAGGGCTGAACAATCAAAATTATATCGAAACCGCACTATGGCCGACTGCAATTTTCAAATCGTAGTATTTGTTAAAATCCCAATATTTGTTAAAGGCGAATTGTGTGTCAAAATACCATTTTAAATTACATATTGTGGTGCTGCAGAGATGTCCTGGCCCACACATCATATTCTACACACTTAAGAAAACATCTTTGTTGGATACAGATCCCCACAAAAATCCAACCATAATCATTTTAATATGTTTTTTTTTATGAAAATGAGAATAATGATGTAAAATGTATCATTCCCGTATTGCAAATCATATCGCAATTGCAATATCAGTCAAATCAATCGCAAGTAGATATTTTTTCAAGATCGTGCAGCCCTACCTTAAACCACTAATTGTAAAAGGATGAGTTTAAAGGACCAGTGTGTAACATTTAGGGGATCTATTGGCAGAAATGGAATACAATATTAATAACTATGTTTCCTTTAGTGCTCGTTACCGTAGAATGAGCAGTTTATATCTACATAGGGAGCGGGTCCTCTCTCCACGAAGTCCGTCATGTTGCCCCGCGATGTTTCTATAGTAGCCCAGAACTGACAAACCAAACTGTTAACTTTTCATGCTTGGGCCGGAGTTGATAACATTACTCGCTCTCGTCGCTGCCGCTCCCTCTCTCTTGCTTCACCACTCATTTCCCACGTACACACACACTCTACGCACTGGCTCTGCTCCAAATGGCTCTACAGAAGGATATTCGCGTTGGCAAACCGTAGCTCTCCAACACGCTTGGCACACGGGAGAGGCTTCAGTTGGCTGTAATCTCCTCACCTCACCGCTAGATACCGCCAGTTCCTACACACTGGCCCTTTAAAAAGGTTGTTTAGTTCAGATTTTAATATGTGGTTAATTTTGTCATAATTTAATTGTTTAGAGGAAGATAGAGTTTAGGGGAAATCTTTATTGAATGACCCTTGTAAAAACTTCACTTGCTGTATGTTGAAATATAAACTTATATACCTGACCTGAATCCCTCCTGTCTCTTCTTCTCATTCAAACACCAATAATTCCACCTCTTTCATCTATATAACCCGTCTTGACTCTCAGTCACACGCCAAAAACACAGTTACTCTCTCTCTCTCTGCCACAATCACCCTTCCCCATCCAAAAAAAGAGAGCGTGTGGAGGGTCGGGTATTATGGAGGAGGGGGAGTGTGAGTGCATGGAAAACCCTAAGCCCTCATAGTCCCAGCGAACTGCGGCTGTGACAGCCAGCTTTGCTCTGCTCTGCACCGCTTCACCTGTTATCTGTCCATCACTGTATTGTGTTGTACTGCACTGTGCTGCCGAGGGCTCTCAGCTCGAACAATATCAGGGATATTAGGACTGTAAGTCACAACAATAACCACAACAACTTAACTATTTAAGAACACTGCGAGTATCCCAACAGCCGCTGTACAATAGTTATAAATTAGCACAATAAAGCTACTGCAAACTCCAGCACAACGGTGTGGCTACAGGATAAGTGAATTTGAACGCAAATCTTGAATCTGAATTTCTCAAGTATAGGTTTGAAACATTTTTCAAAAACATACTTTTTCTATGCATAATGAGCAAAACAGGCAGAGTGAGGGTAATACCCACCCATTACGCATAATTAAATGGAAAAAAAGCTTTTGAGCTTTTTTTCTAATAAAAATGCCATGTTTACTCTACATAATAAATAAATTCCCCATGTTTTAAAAATGACAATCACAAATACACTCTTAAAAAAAACAACTTATTCTTAGTATTAAAAAACCTCTCTCTTCTTCACTCACTAACTCTCTCACACACACACACACACACACACACACACACACACACACACACACACACACACACACACACACACACACACACACACACACACACACACACACACACACACACACACACACACACACACACACACACACACACACACACACATAACTTCCCCTGCTCCAGCTGTGTCTTAAGAAGTCAGGGCCAGACCGGTAATCTGACTGGGATAGAAGTTACTGGATCTGTATCCATTACAGGATGTAATACCCCTCAGTCCCAAACTCTCCTCACTTCCCCTTACCTTCCACCTTTAGAGGTCATTTCAAGACCACTTTTTTTCTCCTCAAACACACACAACATAAGAGCTGTGTCACATATCGCATATCAGGGACTCATATTTATGTCATTGCTTTGTCACTGAACACTTATATCCTCGACTCCTGCCACCACATTAGCCTTTCGGGTCCCGCCTTGTTAACCTTCGCCCGTTCAGACGCTCCCAGAGGCAGAACGAAGTTTGTGGCCCCAGCTGTGTGGAAGAAAAGAGTTCGGACATCACATAAAATAAAAAAATCTAAGTTGTGAGTTTACTTTAGGACACCAACAATTTGTTTTCAACAAACCAGCAGCAACACCTTAACCTCTGCGTTTCAGCTTCACAGCCAGCAGATCAGTGGTTCTAATGAGGTATCAGCTTCCAGCGAGGGAACTCAACACATCCTGTCAGGAAGCTTCGAGGCTCAGGAGCAGAAAGCACCACTAGCAGTTTGGTACAGTGAGTCAGCTCTCACGCCTTCTACTTCGCTTTTCTCAAAAACTGCTTTATTCCTTTGAAATGTTTGAGTCAGCTTTCCACAAGCATGATCGTTTTGTCAATGACTTCCTGAGAGGTAAGTACCCCTATGAATCCTCACCGTCTGCGCCTCTGAATAGACTAAACTGAATGCTTTTGAGGTGATGAGACGCATCAATTTCACTGTGGGTGACAATAAATGCAAATAGATCATGCAGTCTGTCTTGTCTATTACCTGTACAGCCTATTGATTTT
Source organism: Helicolenus hilgendorfi (assembly GCA_916700815.1). Lineage (NCBI taxonomy): Eukaryota > Metazoa > Chordata > Actinopteri > Perciformes > Sebastidae > Helicolenus > Helicolenus hilgendorfi. The sequence goes on from CAKALG010008704.1 coordinate 19,929, forward strand.
CAAAAAGGTCTCTTTTACACCATGGGAACACAGATTTGAGTAAATCTGTGCTTTTGTGAAGAAAACAACTCAGTAAAACCTGAAATCATCAAGCAGGTGTTCAGTGATGCACAAAGACAGTGAGAGAGAGAGAGAGAGAGAGAGAGAGAGAGAGAGAGAGAGAGAGAGAGAGAGAGAGAAAAGGATGCTGCACACACATTTTGCCAACAACTTTATGAAAACTAAAAACAGATCGCTGAAGGAGCGGCACGGCACATTCTCAGTACTCGGAGAACACAGTGTCAAACAACAACACGTGTGGAGCGATTATTTTGGCTCAAAAGCAAGTGGGCGTGTTATTCGGTTTAAAACAAAACCTGAAATTCTGCAGAGAGCAACAGAGTCTCATTAGCGGGCAGTGACAAAAGCAAAGCAACTGGCAGAGCTTTGACTGTGAAAACTGATACAGCGGTGCTTATTTCCACCAAGGACAATGAAATGTAAGCTATCACGCTCACTCCTCACTTCCCAGAACTCACATTGAAGGCTGCAGCCTGGCGTAGGTGGAAGGTCAGAGAAGATGTGTGTGTGTGTGTGTGTGTGTGTGTGTGTGTGTGTGTGTGTGTGAGATTTATAAAGTGTGCATAAGTATGCACATTCCCTACGCTCTACATTCTCCTTGAAGAATAATGAACACATCGTCCTTTATTTGTTTGAGACGATGGCCTAGACATGCTGTATATGGCAAACTGTGACCTTCATGCATACACGACACAGTAGCTGTCTAAAACTTGTAATGACTCCAATTCACCTGTGGCTATAGGAACAGGAAAAACTAGCTGACCAAGTCTAGAACATAAACTGTATTTATAAATGGATGACACTTCCTCCCACTGTACAGAAGTGAAGCCAAAATATCCCGGATGCGGGAGCTGCCGTCTTGAGATCTTGCCGTCATTTGGAGCCAGAGTCTACGCAGATGTCTCACCCCCTTTTCATAGCATCAAATAACGAATTAAAACCAAACTTATTCCAAAAATGAACACTTGAACATACATCAGTGTGATAAGAACTACCTAAAATGTCAGAAACCATTTTTGGGAAAAATGTATTTGACGTGTACATGTCCCATCCACTAACACCGAGGGGGCGGGCTTTATGACCTATACTGCAGCCACCCAGGGGGGCGATCGAGATGTTTTGGCTTCAATTTTGGGGAGCTGTCATGTCATCCATCTTTATATACAGTCTATGGTCTACACTCCCATTCATTCTACCAAGCAGCCATGTGCTGTTTTAGAGTGGGAAGAAACACAGAGAATACAGCGAGGAAAAGGCAGGCCGAGAAAGAGAAAGTGAGGTACAGATAGTCCGGATAAGTAATAACCTCCCTCTCTACCCGCTCCATCTTTTTTTTTTTCATACATGTTTTTCAGAAAACAAATATTTGCCTGTTGAGACACGGTTGAATTTATTGCCAGGACAATCAGTCATCTGTGTCAACCAATGAATGAGCCTGTTGCTGGTCCAATCAATCAACTACATGTCAACTAATGAATGAGGTGGTTGCTGTTCAACAGGCCTCAGGGCAAAATACTGTTTGAATACAGTTTCAACTATTGAGAACTGCTTGAGTACATCTGATTCAGCTTTAACGACCAAGGAGCATTTAGGAGGAGAAATAAAATGACACACGCAAGTTGTTTGTTTTTCAAATTTACAATCTGTGTGTTTTGCTGAAACCACAGAAAGCATCCAAGCTGAAATTAATGCACTATATGTTAATTTTTTTAAGTCACAGTCTGAGAATTTTGAGGATGCTCTTTTATAGGTGTAAAACATAGCAATATTCTTACAGTTTGAAAATAATCTGGCTTTTTAATTTATTAACTTGTACAGACTGAGCAAAGACAGTTAGAGCAGGTCAAGCAGTAATTTGGGAAAATAGGGGTGAAAGCTGAAGAAATGTGTCCTCAGATGAACAAATGAATGTGTCTGGTGATCATTCAACTCAGATCTGGTGGATATCAGGAGAAGATCATTTGTTTAACTAGTCTAATAAGTGGTACATTAATGTTACACTGGTATTTAAATCGACTGAGACATTACATATCCCAACACCGAATCCAAAACTGCACTAATGGATATTTATTAAATGCCTTATTTGCAGCAGTACAGCGATACAAAGTGTAAGAGATATTTAAAGCAAGTAAGACAAGTGCGGGGAAACAAATATACATTTTCTAATATAATATGAACTCAATATTACATTTAGATATTTAAATTCTCAATTTTAAAGACTTCCTGGGAGCATAACACAAAAAGAAAAAAGAAATAAGACTTGGTAGAGGTCCAACTTTATGTCAGATTTCACATATGTCTTCTTTGGCAGCTGTTCTGCAGCTTCTTGAACAGAGCAGTCAGTGTGACTCTAAAACACTCAACACGCAATTTATATGTTTGTGTCCGTGTGTACTCGCGTGTGCAGTGCAAATGCTTAGCATGACATTCAAAATGTCTGCGATTCCTTCCGAGGTTTCGTTTTAAATGATAAAAACCATCTGCGAGCAAAGAGAGTAAATGAAAAGAAGAAGGCGACACAGCATGGGCTCCATAGGACAGCCGACTCAGCCTGTGACAATGACAGGAAAGATGGACGAGAAAGAGGGGGTGACGTGCAGCCAGAGGTCGCAGGATGACCTCAGCACATAGCGCACTGAGTATGAGGTATGAGCCTCTGCT
>CAKALG010008773.1:0-13422 GCA_916700815.1 Helicolenus hilgendorfi
CGTTATCAGCTGTAGCCGCCATTTGAGAGCAATGCAGAGTGGCGGCCATGAGCTAGCATGCGCATGCACTAACATGCACTAAAAGGCACACATAGAGGGAGAGAGACTTCATTCTCTGCTCAGGTAGACTTTACTCCTCTATATCTTTACATAGCAAATAGTTGTGTGCTGCTATATTAATGCTCTGGATATCGTATAGAGAACCTTTGAATCATTTATCAGGCACCTGTTAGGACACATCCTTTAACTGCTTGGTCCAAAGCTTTGTGTTACATCTTCATACTAGTTACCATGGATGTCATACTGTGTTGGAATCTGAGTGTTTGTCGCCTCACACTTTCCCGTGTGGTTTCCAGGAGGCCTTGGAGTCAGCTATGAGCAGCGGCCTGTGGGGACATGCACTTTTTCTGGCCAGCAAGATGGACAACAGGTCCTACACCAATGTGCTGAACAGGTGAGAAACGCAAAGTCATCTGAGACACGACAGCTGCAAGAAATCTGTATCCAATTCTACACATGAGCGGTAATTAATGAGGAAATTCTCTCGCTGACTACATGTAGATACTTATGATCGGCTTTGAACTTGTGTTACAGCTACAAGGAAATGTGGCCACTATTTCTGTCACTTGTATTAGGAGTATATCCTCAGTGTACCGAGTGTGTTTTAGCCAAGCCTAAGGGAACGCGGCTGGGCCGTTAAGCATTTTGGCATAGTGGTCGCACAGGGTGTTGGAACTTCACAAAGGAGCGGCTGTATAAACAGTCAATACATTTTTCAAAATTATTTTTTTTATTATCAGGCTTTGATCCAATAACACCATGATGATATGCAAACAGAGGATTTTTTGGCACATGTGCCTTGTGAGCAACTTTTATAGGGATTAATCTTTGAACGAGGTATCTAGTTCTCCCTAACAGATCCATGGTTTGATTCATGATAAATGGCTGTAGGCATGGCAATGTCAGTCTGTCAGCTGGTCCACCCTTTTGGTCCAGACTGAACTAAACTATTGGCTGGATTGCCATGACCTTTTATACAGACATTCATGGTCCTCATACAATGAATTCTAATGACTATGGTGATCCCCTGACTTTTTCCTCTAGTGCCACCATGAGGTTGACATTTGTGGCAGACATTCGTGTTCCCCTGATGAACTGTAATAACTTTGGTGACTTCCTCCGACTTTACATCTGGCGTCATCAGATCAAAATCCCAAACTTTGTTTTATGACCAAAATACCTGCAAAACCAGTGACATTCCCATCAGCCTCAGTTGTATGTGTAAATATGTTTTTGACATTTTTATGAGAGTAATGGCACCTTTAATCAATATTTCTCTGCACTGAACTGATGCTAAGATTATTCAGTAATGAAGAAAAATCAACAAATTGCATTCCTATAGCATTTACCCTCAGTCAGACTAAGAGATGAAGACTCACTAATTAAATAGGCTCCTTGTGACTCGTGTTGCACATGGCACATCCACTCTGTCCAAAAAGTCCCCTGGCTTTCACACCCCTGTGTCCAAAAATAATTATCTCAATTTAGAATCTGCGCAAGGTAAGTATAGTTATGAAAACAAGAGGAGATCTGACCTCTGAAACACTTTAAAACGGCTTCCTGTTTGTGAATATTTTCAAAATAAAAGAAACATTTTTTTTCATGCATGAGGCAATAGATATGATGTAGTTTGTTAATCAGTGATATTTCTAACATGCATTTGCCATCTAGGCAAAGGTTGAAACTCTAATTAATAAAGTGCTGATACTGATTCATTATTTCTATTAGCTCACAAAAAGCCATTACTCCCTACCTTGTTTTTCATAGCTTATCTCGCCTTCTGGGTTATTTATAATTTGTAGATGGTAGCAACACATAACAGACCATTAACACTTTCCTGTAGAGTGTAAATAATCTTGCTTGACATACGATACGATCCATGTTTTTTCAGCACCGCAAAAGTCACCGAGATTTAGCTGAGTGACATTAGGAGAAATGATTGCACTCTGCCACTAAACTACAGTTTCTGTGAACTATTTCTCATGTAACCCAATCCTTTTTTAACCAGACTATTTTTGCATCAGAAGTACGTCCCACATGCCACTAGAGGAATGTCTGGGGGGTGGGTAGAGAGCCAGGCTGATTTTTATTTGTGATTGACATCAGCATGGTATATCACTTCTGTACAGAGTAGCAGCAGGGGATGCATTTTGTTTTACTACACTAGCTTTTCTTCTAGTATGTAATAAACGTCTGGCTTAAAGCAGCAGTGGGTAGAATAGAGCAAACAGGATTTTAAAAAAAAGTTATTTTACAGTATATTATACAGAAGTGCATGAGACCGGTAATCTGAAAAAGATCATGTAACAGAGCCATGAAGAGGTGCAGAAGTCTGAATTACAATATGCTGAAAGGTTATTATGGCATTTTTGCTCAATGATGCCAAAAATATACTGCCTACTGAAGCTTTAAAGGTAGTGTGTAGGATTTGGTGGCATATAGTGGTGTGGTTGCAAATTGCAACCAACTGAATACCACTCTGCTTACTCTTTCCTTTCCAAGACTGCGGTAACGTGATCCGACGAGTACAAAACCGTGCAAACGCTGTTGGCCTCACTCAGAGGCCAACAGCTTCGAAGAACTATGGTAGCCTTCAGGTAATGTAAAAACACCAAGGGCTCTCTCTGGAGCCAGTGTTTGGTTTGTCCGTTCTGGACTAATGTAGAAACATGGCAGAGCAACATGGTGGACTCCGTGAAGAGGACCCGCTCCCTATGTAGATATGAAGGGTTCATTCTAAGCTAGCGAAAACAAAATGATTCTTAGTTTCCGATGATAATACACTCATGACACCATGATTATTATATTCCATTTCTGCTAATAGATCCCCTGAAATTTTACACACTGTTCCTTTAAGATGTGCAATGAGACAACTGCTCTTTTGGCAGGTTTACAGGCCAGCTAACGGCCAGTGATCCCCTCCAGACTCTCTTCCACCTGCTGACTGGGAGAATCCCTGCTGTAGCCGTGGTAAAACATCCAGAACCTATTCACACATCCCAATTGTCACAATTGCAGTTATTGTAAAGACGTCATTAGCCAATAAGAGTCTTGACATTGATGCTCTGTGCCCAGTGCTGTGGAAATGAAAAATGGGGAGACTGGAGGCCCCATCTGGCTGTGATGCTCTCCAATGAGACAGGGGATCCCGCCGTCCAACAGAAGGCCATCGTCACCATGGGAGACACACTCGGTATGGACGCACTGGACTGACAGGTTGTAATGTTGTTTCTGCACAGATATATACAAGCTGGTTGTTTTGTGTTTCTTCCCCATGCAGCCTCCAAAGGCCTTTTACATGCCGCCCATGTGTGCTACCTGACAGCCGGTGTTCCCTTTGGGGTTTTCACGCAGAAGGCAGAGAGACTGGTGCTTCTGGGCAGCAGCCACAGGTGAGCTGTGCTTGCTCTCTGATGCCATTTAGCTGCCATTTCTATAAAAGAAATATAATTATAAGAAATTAGCACTAGGCAAGGCAGGTAAATGTCTTTCAGTGTTCTTATTTTAATCTTTAACCTCTTTTACCTGACGAAACCCGGTACCTTGTTTGGCTGTGTTGTGTGTTAAAACACTGCCTTAAAAAACTTCATAAAATGCTGTGGTGGTCTTTTTTTTTTTTTGTTTCTAAGAGACGAAGCCTTAACGCTACTAAAACAACACTCCAAGTGTATTTTGTCCAAACAATGTTTGTTTGGCAATCGTTTCAATATTTTAGTTACAAAATCAACGCACGAGAAATTGTATTTTTTACTTTATAATACTTTTGACCGTTTTTATATTGAATGTACAAACTTGAGTTTGGATTCTTTTTTGTTATCTTATTTAAATGGTTATTGATCTTATTTGTTATTTTATGTTTTAATAAAACTACTCCATTTGGTGTCAAAATTATACAATTTAGTTGTTTTTGTATTGATTTTATACTGTGCACCATGGTAAAATCTGTTGATGCACAGGGTAAATGTCTTGGCCAAAGGCTCCATTGTGTGCCTCCTGTAGTGGATATCAGTAGTATTTTATTGACAGATTCCCTTTCAAGAGGTAGAAAACCCATTTGGCACACTTTGGGTATCCAAGTGGCCAAACGGAGATTCCACCCGGTCCTATCCTTACTAAAACCTTTGTAGAATCTATGCTTTGTGTTATATCTGTTATATCTGCTTTGGCGCAGTTGTAGCCAGGTAGTTGCTGAATGAATTCAGTGGCATCTTTGTGCATGGCATTATTTCTATAATGGTGTTATCCACTGTCTAATCAAGAAAACATTTTAGGCGAGCATAAAAATGCAGATCTTTCCTTTGGTCCATCACAATTTACTCAGGCACAGTAACAGTCACAATGTTACTGACACTGGGGATGAATTCTCTGAGGTCTTACCTATCCATAGAGACCAAGATCATGTATATAGACTTGGTAGTTGTGGAGCTATTCTTGATTTATTTTGGGTATATCTGTCTAGTCGAACCTCACCTTCCACCACCCTAGGGCTTAGTGTTTGTGTGTTTGCTGAGATGACCTTGCTTATGTTTGGTTTGCTGTTTCCTCTCCTCTCCTTCAGACAATCCTTTGAATACTTTGCCACGAATCTTGCCATCCAGTGCACTGAATTGTATGAGTACTGCCAGACACTTCGGGGCAAATGCCTGTCAATACCATCCTTTCAGGTAGCTCCCATTTACACCAGATCACACTGCTTTTCTACAAACATTTTTTTTTTTTTATAAATAATATTATTCTCATATGCCGTCATAATTAAATAAATCAGATGCCGAATACTGCTGCGTTATGTTCAGGTGTATAAGTTCCTGTACGCCAGTCGACTGCTGGACTGTGGGCTGGCATCTCAGGCCTTCCATTACTGTGAGGTGGTGGGACAGGTGATCCTCAGGCAGAAGGAGCCTCTCTTTGTGCTGACTGGAGAGCTTATTAAGGTATTCACACATCCTCCTATACACTCATACCTACGTGTATATTATGTGTTATACATTTGAGTACTGTACGCTGTATATCAATTACATTCTACATAAATGTACTGTATGTACGTGTCATCTTTTCTGCAGCTGTCAGACAGGCTGAGACACTCTGAGGGTCAGTTCAGTGAAACAGGTGTTAGCGGAGCCGGGCAGGAACCCGACTGGCTCAAACAGCTCCGCGCTAGGTACCACAGTTTACAGGTGAGTGCTCCATGGCTTTCATATGAGAAAAATGTCTAATCTTAAAGACAAATATTTTTTTTTAGCTGATTAGGAATTCAGGATTAACAGGAATCTTAAAGCGAGGGTTGGTAATGTTGAGAAACTAGCAAAAGTACACTAGATTTTAAAAATGATCCAACCGAAATACCCAGCCCAGTGTTGCTAACTCATTTCCAATGAAAGTAGATTGCAGCACTAGCTCCAAGAGTCCCTAAATCTAAAGAGAAAGTCATCAAGTCTGAACAAACATGGCTATTGTTAGTACTCACAACTGTCAAGATAGCAGCTTGTTGAAGACTCTGGTGACGCGCAACGAGCAGAGTGTGCGCAGGTAGATCATTAGGTAGGTCAAAGGCCAAAGGCAGGTAGCCCAAATCATTTCATTTGGGCCGAATGAAATGATTGGACGGGTTTATTACAGTCCTGCGACAGCCACAGATTTTATTTTTATTTTTGTCAGAGATTTATTGATTGCTGTCGGGATGTAAGAATTAAAAAAAAAAAGTAATTTTGTTATAAAAAAATATTTCTAAAATCTTTTCCAAACCCTACCTTTAAAGCGAATATGAATCAGTCAACCAAGTTAGTTTATGAATGGACTGTTTTGTCCTTGGTTTTAACATTGTAAAACTAATCTTTACATCCAGGAACAATACAATTGTGTCCCCCTTTTGTTTTCTTCTGTCTCGTGTCTCCTCAGTCTTTCACGGTCTCTACTGTTGTGTGTTTTTCTACTGTTGTGTCTCCGTAACTCAGCCGAGCCAATCATTCTTGTGACGTCACAGGCTAGAGTACGGCAACACGGCGGCATTCTTACCACGAAAGATAAAACAAAGCTTCTCTTTTCTTTTAAATGCTTTCATTTGTCATGTTTGTTACATAATTGTTCATTCGAGTGGAAATCCATTTAGTAAACCAGCTTAACTTGGTTGACTGCTTCATCTGCACTTTAAATTTGGTGCAGATTCATGTCACCGTCAGGAGGAATTGTAATAACTTTAATGATCTGTTAACTTTTCATCTAGCGCTATCATCAGGTCAAAATTTCTTTGGCATATGACCAAATACCTGCAAAACTAATGATATTCCCATCAGCCTTAGCTGTACTTTTGTCTTTAGTAGCAAATGTTAGCAACATGCTAATGGTGAACATGGTAACATTATACCTGCTAATCATCAACACGAAAGCATTGTCATTTTGAGCATGTTAGCATGCTGGCATTAGCATTTAGCTCAAAATACTGTTGTGTCTAAGTACAGCCCAGTGGGCTACTTGCGGGTCTGAAATGTGAAGCCAATGTGGAAGTACCTTAAACTTGCATTCTTTCTAATAGCCAGCAGGGGGCGACTCCTCTGGTTGCAAAAAGAAGTCTGATTGTGTAGAAGTCTATGAGAAAATGACCCTACTTCTCACTTGATTTATTACCTCAGTAAACATTGTAAACATGAGTTTATGGTCTCAATCGCTAGTTTCAAGTCTTCTTCAATACAGCATGATGTTCATTTAGTAAATTATGGTCCCATTTAGAGTCAAACAGACCATAAAGCAGTGTATGTTTTAGTAGTGATGTCTACATTTCTTATTTTACTCAGATGGGGAGTTACGAGTGTACTGAAGCATACCAGCCACCTCCTGAAGAAAGTACTCTGGCCCATGAGGGTAGCAAGGTCTTCTCAGGTCATTTTTTATCCTCTCGTTACTTGACACATGATGCACTGTGTAGCATGTTTCTCCCTAGAGAGCAGTGTGTAATAATAATACTCTAAGGATATTTCTGAATGTTGCTTTCATTTTTCTTTTTCTTCAGAATCGGACTTGGATGACCTAAACCGTGACATCCAGAGTCCAGAGCCTGAGCTGCTGTATTACAGAGGCACTGAGGACCAAGAAAACCTTGTGCATCAAGTTGAAGGAATCACAGAGGAAATGAAGGCGTTGTCATGGGACGTCAGCGGAGCTCAGAACTGGTACAAAATGTGCAGCAACACGCCTTATTCATGTCTGTCCGGAGGAAAACCGTTACTGCACATGTGATATCCTAATAGACCATTATGTCACTGTCTCCCTGTTGCTTGTCTAGGCCACATGCCAATTCTCCGTTGCCAGTAAGGCCAGTTTATGCTTCCCCAGCGTCCGCAGTGGCCGCGAGCCAAGCCTTCAGTTATCATAACACAGATAGTTCTGAAGTCAGAACGGCTTCGCCACATTGTCCTCTGAGTAATGCGCCATCAGCAGCAGAGGGTGAGATCTAATGTTAGATCATTCCTTTCTCTGTTCAGATATGTACTATGGGCTGTGGGGGAGTCCGATGGTGTGTGATGTTTTGATTTCATTTGCTTCTACAGGAGCCGGGTTGTACTCTGGAGCAGGCACAGTGAGTGATCTTTGTAATGTTCTGTTCTGATGGAAAAGCAAAGAACACAAAGTTGATCTGATGTCACTTTTGTCATCTTTTTCTGGATTTATATTTCTAAAATTGAATTCTTTACAAAAAATGTCAATGTGTTTCAAAATTTGAAGCTTTTTAAGCATATTGAGCAGGAGTTCTCCAACTTGTGGGGGCCCCTCACAGGGGAGAACATTTTCCAATTGTAACAATTAATCATAATCAACAATTGTAATCAAGGATATTTTTACTACCATTTGTACTCTTAGCCACTGGAACTATTTGTTATGTAAAAAAAAATTAATTTATATTTATTTATTACACGGCTTTGTTGAATACTCAATTCTCATTGGTTAATCACGGCGTTCTACAGTCTGTTATTTCTTTATAACAGACCGTTGCTATGTATAACAGACTGTTGCTATAGGCACAGTTCTGATGTTGGACTCTGGCAGACCGTTTTTGTGTCAAATTATTGATTTCTTAAGTAAGTAGCTGTGTAATAAGCACGATAATGTACAGTTAGTGGGTCATTGTTGTGAAATGAACTCCTTCGGGGTTTCGGACCCCCTGGCAGAGTGCCACGGACCCCTGGGGGTCCCTGGACCCCACTTTGAGAATCACTTATATAGAGTTACCTGGATGTATGTCTGCCTTTGCCTTTGAAGATGGGGGTTCAGATGCTGGAAGTCAACTTCAGTCAGCAGGGGCGAAGCCAGCAGAGCATCCCTCAAGGTTTAGAGGCCTCCGAGCAGACCAGCGAGCCTCCTAAACAGGTGGGCGGGTCATACTGACACCTGATAAAACCACATCAAAATTGTTTGACAAGGGTCTCATTTTCTGTGTTTTCTGCAGGGCAACAAGGCCGGATGGTTCAGTGGTTGGTTCAAATCAAAACCCAAAGATGCTCAAAAGGAGAGTTCAGAGCAGAGAAGCCCAGCTCAGATGGTAAGAGTCCAGTAAATATACATTATACTGTTCCGTTTCAATTTGGTAATGTAACGTATACTGAATATTGTTGTATGTTTTCTCAGGAGCTACCACCGACTACTAGCTTCTGTCCTCCTCCCCCGCCTTCCATCGTCTCTCCTGGCATGTTTCCATCACAGCCTTCCTCTGCTGGGATCAACCCCTTTTCAAGGAAAGCAGGTAAATGATTTTAACTAGGGTTGCCAATCGATTAAAATTTTCAATCGCGATTAATCGCATGATTGTCCATAGATTAATAATGTTTTTTTTATCTGTTCAAAATGTACTTTAGAGGGAGGTTTGTCAAGTTTTTAATACTCTTATAAACATGGGAGTGGCCAAATATGCTTGCTTTATGTAATGTATGTTGATATGTATTATTGGAAAACAATTAACAACCCAAAACAATGTCAAATATTGTCCAGAAACCCTCACAGGTACTGCATTTTGCATAAAAAATATGCTCAAATCATAACATGGCAAACTGCAGCCCAACAGGCAACAACAGCTGTCAGTGTGTCAGTGTGCTGACTTGACTATGACTTGCCCCCAAACTGCATGTGATTATCATAAAGTGATTGCTACCAATTGATTCCTTAGGTTTTCAAGTTACATATGATACCGGTATCTTTACTCTAGCTTTAAAACTGAGCCGGCTACAACCTAAAAATCGCAAGTTGCGTTAATGCGTTAAAGAATTTAGTGGCATTAAAGAAAAATGGTGTTAACGTGCTATCGCGTTACATTTTTTTTTTTTTTTTTAGATTTCAACTCTCCAAGTCATAATTATAATGCCATTTTCTACATTCTTCATATGTTATGTGAGATATCTGAGATCACTGGCCCTCTGCCCGCTGCCATTAACACATTTGTTGACCGGCGTGTCCAATTTCATATTTGGGCTAAAATACAGTAATGATATGCAGCGTACATATTTTTTTTGGCCGCCACTGATGACATTTTACCTACATGAAGCAATGCAAATGTGATAGTTTTCTATAAATATCCGTGTCTTCTTCATAGGCCAGCAGCTGGGGTAGAAGCTGTCAAGACCACTATCCTCTATCACAGGTAAATTAAGTTACTATAATAACATATACAGTATCTGTACCATATTAAAAGAATTCACATTCATTTAAATTGTTTGTGTTTGTAGGATCACTGACATTACTAGAATCAAAGTTGGAGGATCTTTGCCCCCCGCCCATATTTATTTTCACAGGGTCTCCTTTTAAACCCCCACAGCCTGCTCACCATCATGTTGCATATTAGGTACAGAAATACTCTGGATGGAGCGTCAAAGTAACTCATATTGCAGCGTGAGAAACAGCTGAGATGCGCTCTCTAAAAGCTGACAGCAGGGAAATTACTGCAGGACATATTTTGGGGAAGGGATATCTTAATTGACCCCAATAACCATTTATGTACCGTATGAGAGATTTGACCAGGACCGTCGAGGCCAGCGACACGGAGCGACTGTGACCACCTACGTAACTGCCCGCAGTATGTCATCAGACTCTCTTTACTCAATGAGTTTCCATGGGTGCTATATGCTGCAAGAGAATTAGCTAAATTTAATCCATCCATCCATTAAGCCATCATCTTTTTATGATCAAATATCTATGCACTTAAAGGGACTCTATGTAAGAATCAGAAATTGTTTGTTTAACAGTGACACCTGTGGCCGTTAAGTAAACGAAAGTCAGCATCCTGACTGAACATGATTGTCAGGCATCGTGTTAATTAATGTTAGCAACATTAGCCAGCTAAAACCACCATTTCACATGCTTGGCAGTAATGTTAGCACACCAAATGAAGGTCCCTCCATGAATCGAAGGCCCGGCCGATGTTGATCCTAGTGTTAACTTTTCCTGCATCAGCCTATATAATGGAGTTTGTGTTGGAGTCTGAGTTGTGGTGGGGGCTGGTCGTTTGTTAGCGTTAGCGGACTCCATTTCTAATCGAACGTTAGCTATGGTTGCACACTGTAGCGGAGCTGAAGGCTCTCTAAAGGCACTCTCGCGCGTGCATAATGTCAAATCCGTTGGATTTTCCCAGAAAAACGGGCTCGGGTTCTTCAAATTAAAAGCTGTCGACAGGCTGATAGAGGAAATAAACCCAGAAAGTCGTGGAAGGTCTCATTTTGTAGGTTAGGTCACAACCTGTCCAAACATCGGCAATAAAAAAAACGATTAAAAAACATTTATACATGTACAAACTTTCATACAGTCCCTTTAAACACAATTATCCAGTAATTTGAATCATATTCAAACATCAATGAGATGCAAACTAAACTGTAATCCAATGCTGTGGTTATTTATTAACATCACAGAACCCATTTTTAATCTTCCAAGCTGAGTAAGCAGAAATTGTAGCCTGACTTTGCAAGACTGGTAATATGGCACAATGTTTGTGAGTTATCTGATCATGTTTCCCATCTGTAGAGGGAATAGTTTGAAATATATACAAGACATATGCAGGAAAAACTTGAGTTGTCACGCTGCTAAGATGGATGATACCACATGGTGTTCGGGGGGGGACTGGGAAAGACCTATGCCAGGCAAACACCCGGCATGCCCCACACCCCCGTACACAACCAGCCAGTAGACATTTCTAGGATTCAAGTGTGTATATGCGCTGATATTTGCCTTCAACTGAGAATGAGCTTTATTAACAGCCTTATTATATAAATGTTTGTGTGATGACAAAGCTAGCATAGGCTCCTTAAAATGTATATAAAGCACACAGTAATATATGCTCTCGGAGTACATTTTAGAACAAACTTTTTATTACTGTCACCTTGTAAACATGTTTTGATTTTTTACTTCTGTCATATGTGCTTGATGTATTACAGTATACTGTATGTTGATGCTTTTTTTGTACCTCTGTACCAGCACATTCTATGGATTAATTACCAGTTTATTAGTGCAATTTTGAATAAAAATATCTTGCCAAGAAATATCTAGGATTCCAAACGGGGCCTCTCACTAAACGTAGAGCAAGTGCCAACGCGGCAGGTGCCGTCTCCTTTTACGATTAGTCGGCAGTAGCCAAGTGTAACGGGGACATGCTGGCCTGGGAATCGAGTGCACAGACACACAAACAACCAGCCAGGATGTGAGTCCCTGCTTACCGCCTGCCAGTAATATGTCGGAGCATTAACGGATTTAGAATGGATAGCTTTATGGAAAAACGGCATAAAAAAAAATCTCGCTTTTTCCTCTTTTGGCAAATGCTTAACTTCTTGTCAAGTCAGTCACCAATTTCTTTTCTGACTTTGTTGTTGCATAAATGTGATGTGTCCTTATTGTTTTAAGTAAATAAATAAATACAATTAAAAGGGCTAATTTTGAAATTAACATTTGGTTAAAAAACGTTTATTGAGACTCATCTTCAGATATATTTTTAACAGTACAGATACAATGTTGTTTCCCTTTTAGAGCTGAAGCTCCTACATGCTCAAGTTCTAAAGACCCTCTTACAAACCTAACACGCTTGTTGTGCTTGTCAATGTGATTAAAAAAGAGCCATAGATTTACACTTGGCATTACATGCATACTGAAATGACATTTAACATAACCCATTTAAAGACCCTCCTGCCTGGAAATAGCTGTACTGCTAAACACAATACTGAATAGGAAGCACCATGAAGATCATTTTTAAAAAAGCAACGACTGACTGATTAGCTAGCTTTCCTGAACCATTCAAACTCTTCTGGTCTATTAATGTGGTCACAGTGATGTGTCTCAGGAGGTACGACTGGCTTATGTCAGAGCGCTTCTGTTGCAGCTATTGCTGCTTGTGCGTCAAGAAAAAGTGCAGCATTCAAAACTGCCCGAAACTCACCGGACAATAAAAACAGTCTGCACCTGAGAATAAATTCAATATTGATGTAGCTGTTATTTTTTACATGAATGGCAACATTAAGCTGACCCTCTATCTGTCAGGACAATATAATGTACCAGCTTCCCGTGGGCATCAAAGCTGTCATCTACTCTATGTTTGGCTTGATGCTAAAGTTGGGTATATAAATCTCTGTGCATATATGAAATCAACACGAGGAAGTGATGGGCCTTCTGAAATGCAATGCTAAGTGCCATCCCTTCTTGAACTGAGTCAGCATGTCCCACCTTGACCAGCAGATTCAGAATGCCACTACAGCATAGGTAGCCATTTATCGTGATAAACCACCTGCATTTCCCCACATGCAAGGTTGCAGTGTTGTGCGTATTATTGACTTAAAAATATGAGCTATTAACATTTACTGTATATTCTCAATTTTAAAAAAGGATCTTGTTACCACTTTGAACGTCACACCATTAAACTGTAAGCTCCAGTGTCGATGCTTGAGGCAATTTTTATCCCACAACGTTCTCGTGTGAACCCAGCACCACGGGGAGAGAGCATGTGTTATTGACAAGTAAGGCACAACTATTACACATACCTTAACATAAATAATCTGGTGCCCTGTAACTCTGAATGGATCCGATGTGTCTGATGTGTCTGGAACGGATTATTTGAACAAATTGTTCCACCGCATTTGGATATACAGTTGCAAATGCATGCAGTACCTGTCTTTTAAACTGATTCAGACACTCTTGTCCCTATGGTTCAGCATGTGCTGTGTGAGCTTTGTGGCACACAGGAAAGACTTGTCACACTCCACACAGACAAAAATCCTCCCTGCACAGGTTTGATCCTGGTGGAGCTTCAATGTGTCTAGGTGGCAAAAGTTCTTGCTGCAGCCTGTGCAGTTGTGGGGTTTCTCTTTATTGTGGATGTACTGGTGACGGACGAGGCGAGAGGCCATG
>CAKALG010008819.1:0-13563 GCA_916700815.1 Helicolenus hilgendorfi
CAGTGTGCGAGGTGGCGTCATGGCAACAGATTACTCACTGCCTACTTAGGGCCAACACCCAGGAAAGGTGTTGTGGTGGTGTGTGTGAGATTTGTCAGAGGAAGGTCGAGTCCACCTCTCTGCTGTTTGCCGCCTCGCTCTCTCTGCAGTGGTGAAGAGTTACAGAGCTGTGATATCCGAGTCTCCCTGGGGACTCACTCATCCTCCAGTCCCCGGCCCTGCGTTCATCTTCAGCGTGGCACTCCTCAGTGAATTACCGAGATTCACATCAGAGTTAATTTAGTGTCTTTTGGTGCGCGCAAATGAGCTCAGTTAGTCTATACCATCTCTGATGAGGTATCTCCTTCTTCTCTGCTCCTCCACAGCAAATGATCATTTCTGTGGGTTTATCGGTGAAGCTCAATCTTTGCAGTGTTTACGCTCTTGCATTTGCATTGCAGAATTTGTACCACATTCCTGCAGAATCGCTCAAATAAACACCTTGGGTCACAATCAGTGGGCAACTCCGTGGTCTGAAACGTGAAGCCAATGTGGAAGTGCCTCAAGCTTGCATTCTTTCTAATAGCCAGCATGGGGCGACTCCTCTGGTTGCAAAAAGAAGTCTAAGTGTATAGAAGTCTATGAAAAATGAGCCTACTTCTCACTTGATTTATTACCTCAGTAAACATTGTAAACATGAGCTTATGGTCTGAATCGCTAGTTTCAAGTCTTCTTCAGTACAGCATGATGTTCATTTAGTAAATTTTAGTCCCATTTAGAGTCAAATATACCATAAAGTAGGGTATGCTTTAGGGCGTGGCTACCTTGTGATTGACAGGTCACTACCACGGCATTGTCCGGTCTGGGAGTTGTGCGTGAATTTAGACAGTATTGATTGTGCTATGGGCAGCTAGACGATAGCTTCTTGCTCATGTCATTCATTCTTCAGCCCCGTTTTGGACTAGCGCTATATATTGCACCCACGTAATTAATTCAGTTTTGTCTTGTCTTGTAAATTTTCGCATGAATAGAATAAGAAAACGCGCTGGACTCAATGTGCAAGGTTTCTGTGCATAACATTTTTTATCGGATGACGCAAAACGCAAACGAAAAATACATACTTGGTGTGCAAAGACCTTAAGGCTGTGTCGTCACTGCCATGATGGCGACGGCCAGAGCCACCCACGTTGAGCTTCACAACGGCTCTTCAGAAACCCGTGGGTGACACCACAGAGACTATGTCCATATTTACATACAGTCTATGGGCACAATATAATGACGAAGTTCATCCAGTCAGACTTTGCTGAGACACCTGAGTGAAAGTCTAAACTCAGTATTTTTTGTACAACTTTTTCTGTCGTTATTGCTGAAAGAAAGGAAGAGCCAAACTGATGAAGTGATTTTAGTGACTTCACTGAGGCAGCACTAACTAACTAACTAACACCCACTTCTGTGCTCAAGAAACATGCTGTACTCATCGACTCAAGTTTTGCTGGTCTTTCCAAGATGCAAAAACACAATCTGATTGCTGGTGATGTGCACTTAGACTGTAAGCATCCTCAAATTATCATAAATGATATCACGTACCACAACACTACCCTGTGAATCATACAATGTGTGAATGAGCTGATAGCCATGTTTACAGTTTCCATCTCTTTCCTTCCTTGCTTAGTCACACATTTTCCTCTTTTCCTTTCCTCCCACCAACTGACGCTCACAGAGACGATGTCACTGCTCTCGGGCTTTGGCCGACATCGATTTATATTTGTTTTGGCTTCAGTCTTGTTAATCTACCCACACATAGAAGAAGTTGCCGTGAAGTTAGAGGCTGCTGTTGCTCAGTGCATTCATTCTTTTAAAAGGTATTATCTGCTGTATCTCTAATCTTCAATACATCTCTGGATTTGTTTGTCAATGGAGTGTGGTAATATACAATTCTGTAACCCCCTTCCCTAACCTACTTTTGTTAGTGCTTTCCTATTTTCACCCAAATGACCTTCAGCAAGCTGCAGAGAACAAATGTGAACTAGTTCCATTCGGCTGAGAGTTATACAGTTTGTGAAGGTGATGAGAGCAGGGAGAGACTTTTCTAAAGGAAAAAAGTAAATATTGTATTCAAAGCACAACAGATTGTCTGGTTGCATCGCAGTAAAGTTAGCAACTGGTAAACAACAGTAACTCATTTTACAGGGAAAAACTGAAAAATATGTTGCAAAACAAAAAAAAAAACTGAGCACAGAAATACAAGAAGGTGCATGACTTTAAAAACAGATCACAGCTCACAGCTGGCGGTACCGTGAGGTGGTCGGCTTATTATTAACATGGTGTGCCTCTCTCATTCAGCAGCCTTGTTATGTCTGTATAACGTTACACGACGTTATCTTTCACCATCCCGTCATCTACCGTTTTTGTCTATCTCACTGTGGACGGCCAACAACTCCCGCCACACGTCGGAGTCTCGCCACTCGCCACTCAAGAGATACACATGTATCTCTCTGCTCTCAGAAGGAGGCAGGGTCACGCGTCATCAATGCGTCATTAGTTACACTGCGCATGTGTTATACCCTGTGGTCTTAATGCACAGGCTGACAGGAATCCTTCAAAAAATTCCTGAATCTGGATCGCCACCAAAATGTAATTGATTGTTCATTGTGCCACACCCCACCCTTCCAAAAATTTCATTCAAATCCATCTTAAACATAACCTCCTTCCTGGGCCTTTGGCCTTGGCGGAGGTAATAAAATCAACAGGAATTTGGACAATTATTATAATGTATTAATGTACAAAACATACAATTAATATGCTCTAATCAAAGCCACCAGACTCCAGTCAGACAACGGTCATTTTACCTCGCTGATCGTCGTAAAACGCACACACAGTCAGTCTACTCAATCACAGTTTTACTGCTGAATTACAAACAGGAAACACCTAGCCAACCAAGGAATGACCACGTCATTTGTGATGACTGCTAAAGCACCTGCTTCCCAGGAGACCGGCGTTCGTGTCCCGTGTGAAACCAGAAGTCAACGTTGATTTATTTGTCACGTAACTTTCGTACAAGTTACAGCACTTCCGGTGTTATTTAAACCCAAACCACAATCCTTTCCTAAATCTAAATAAGTAGCTTGTTGACTAAACCTAACCATGTCGAACTAAGTAGTTTTATTTTGAAAAGACTGGAATGGAAATTGACACGTGTCACGTGTTGCTGGAAATTCGTAGGAAAACACACAAACTATACTTTGTTGAAAGTCGTGCTGAGCGTCACAAGGAAAAAAAAGGATATTTGTGTTGATTTACACAAATCAAATAGATTAAATTATTTCACGAACTGCTGTGAGACTGCTGCACATTCACACTTATACCAAACAGTGCAGAAATATTGTTGAAATAAAATGTGGGGTTATGCTGAACATAGTAACAATTCATTCATATTTTCTCTTTCAGAAATAGTTCAGGTGTGTGGCATAGGTTAACTCTCCACAGTACAGACAGATAAGCGCACTCCCAATAAACCATATATTTTTTGGGATTGAATGTGTGTGTGAGACTTTTTTTTATCCGACTGCACTCCAATCTCTCCCTCTCTCTCTCTCTCTCTACACACACACACACACACAGCATTTTTTTCATCCTTTAATCCGAAACTGCTTAAGGAAGCGAAGGGGAGAAATCGCTTCACAATGTCTGGGCTCAGCAGTGTTTGGTAACCACTCGCTATCTCACATTGTGGTTGGAGGCAGAGGAGCCCAGAACCTTCTCTCCGCTCCGTACCATATACTCTCTGACAGATGTCGAGGTTGTGTTGTCAAAGAGCTGCTCTCTGTATCTGACTGAGTTGTATGAAAGTGAATAAACATCCCAGGATTAGTTATTTAGTCTAGACGGTGATGTGTTATACTTTATATATATAACACTTGTCTGTCCTGTTATATAACGCCCCTAACACAGGTTATGTATTCATAGCTTTATCTATTCTTGGTTATATTTATCAGTGCATGTTTCTCACATTTGTTTTTTGAGATGCAGAGAGCTCCTGAAAGGCAGAAGGATGAAGGGATGAACTAGAGAGCGCGAGAGGTGGCCTGTTGAGCCTTTTTGCCATGATTGAAAGAGACAGTGAGCTCTAACATCTGTTGGTGGATTTGGGCTGAGCTCCTGTCTGTTGGTGCACCCCTGTGGAATAAGGGAAAGTAAAATGAACAAGCTGACCCATTTTCCCCCTTTTTCCTCCCGATGCTCCTTCTCTCTCTCTTCCCGCTTCCACTGACTTGTTTTTTTTTTTGCTTGCAGCGTGACGGGCAGGGTCAACAGAGATCTACATCAGTTGGTGTGTTTAACAGGGTGTGTGTGTTAGTCTCAGATCTGAATTCTGTGATTTTGATTATTATTATCAGCTAAGTTTTTTTGACTGTCCCACTTCATGTAATGTTGTCTTTATATCTGTCTTCAACCCGGTCTCACGGGAAGGCGTATAAATACCACAACATTACATGGATATTATGCGTGTCATGAGGACGTATTTTAACCTTTTCGGATGTCATTTTTACGCCACACAAACGTCCACAGTTAAGCTAAACCACTTAGTTAGGTTAAGGAAAAACATCATGGTTGGGCTTAAAATAAGTATGTAAACTAAGTAAAATACATACGTAAACAACATAACATAAGTACTGAAAACGCGTCAAGTTAGCAATGTACAACGTCATTCTGTCTATTTAAAATGTAATTTTAGATATCTAAAAAGGACAATGTAGATCTCTTCAATTGAGGGGAATTAAAAATATCTTGAACTGGAATTCTGACTAGTCAGAATTAAATTGTAGATATCTGAAACTGGAATTAGTCATAATTCAGTTGCAGATAACCGCAATGTGAATTTCAGAATTGTGGATATCCCCGACAAACCCCATACATAAGAATGGCAAAAGTGGTTTGAATCGTACTAATCAAAATAGAATTAGGGATATCTTGAATTAGAGTTTTGACTAGGCAAAATTACGTCGCAGATATCTCTAATGAATGTCCTGTCTAGCTATTAAATGTTAGTGGAAGTGGGAGAGTGGAAGAGTAACTTTACATTTATGTGTAAATATGTAAAAAGTCCTGTTAGCAGGTTATTTGGCCACGTCTGCCGTTCATGGATGTGTTTACACCACTATTGCATGACATGTCGCCTCATTAGTGACGCCTCACAAAGGAAATAATGGCGCACACTCTGACGTTACAAGTAAAAAACTCTGTTTTCCCTGTCTACATGTCAACACTGAAAACAGAGTTTCTGAAAACCTTCACCTTGGCCGGAGTTTTACAAAAGCTCCATTTTCAGGGATCTAAAATGCTGTACGAAAACGGCCAAAACATATAGAAAAGGCTACGTTTACAAAAACACCCGTTTACGTGTGGACAAGGCCTTAAAAGACAAATTTCTTTGTCATGCTCAATGTTTGTGTCATCAGTGAGAAACGTGAGAACAAGAGTGCAGCGTCATGGCTGCAGGGAGCACCAGGACTGTAAAAACTGTGTGTGTGTGTGTGTGTGTGTATGTGTATGTGTGTGTGTGTGTGTGTGTGTGTGTGTGTGTGTGTGTGTGTGTCTGTGTGTTTGAGACAAGCAGAGAGAGCATAAGCCTCTGGGTATTGGTTTGGACTAAAGCCAAGATTACAAGAAATGCCAACAAAGCACCAAGAGATGTTCAAACAGCACACACACACACACACACACACACACACACACACACACACACACACACACACACACACACACACACACACACACACACACACACACACACAATCATGCTCACTCACGCTCACACACACACTTTAGTAAACAAACAGCCACCCAATCTCTGCTCCAGTGTGATCAAACCACAGAAAATATTAAAAATCAACTTCTAGCAGAGGCTGTGTGAGTCAGCGGCTCTCTCTCTGGTCGTACACTGTAATAGCAGCACTGCTGGCCTCTCACCTCGTGTAAATCTAATCATGGCAGATAGAATAACAGAAAATCATACGGCCAAGTGTATTAAGTATGGGGCTCAGAGACCAGGAAACATCCTCCGACAGAAGAATCGACTGCTCAGACAGCAGCAAGAACCAGACCTTGAAACATTAGTTGTACAAGAAGGACAAAAAAGCAGGGAGTGACGTTTCATCCTTTTCTTCCACTGATCTGAGAAAGACTTGTGTGAGGATCAGTTTACGCTGCTGTGATTTATCTGAGCGGGACAGAATGTGGAGACATTATAATCCCAGACCAGAGCAGGTGAAGCTTATCATTTTCAGCAAAAGACATCTGACATTGTCTGAAAACTCTTTACAAATGCATTAAATGCAGTGCTTGAAATGGGACGGTATTCACAACCACTGACTACCGGCACTTCTGATTTTTGTCCACATGAGTACCCATACTTCTTATTGTGTACCACCACCTCCTGGTGAGTCGTGGTCTAGATGCTAAACCCTAATCATCTTGCTAGAAATTAAGCAAATATGATGTTTATAAAACGGTCACTATATCCTGACAGTAGTACATGAGACAGATAATCTGAAAAAAATCATGTGCCTCTGTGTCCTCTGGTGCTCCTAATGGCATCTCCGAGATTTCACAGACCGGAGGAAAACGACCAATCAGAGTCGAGCTGGAGCCTGCTGTCTCTGAGCAGCTTTCAATCACTCGCAAACTCCGAACGGTCAAACTAGGCAACACTGATCAGATATGAATCAATATTCTGTTACTGTAATGCCTATTTCTCGCATAAAATGTTTTCAGAAACATCTTGTAGTGTACTGTTTAGCTGTAAATGAGAAAGTTTGTGACCCGGCAGCCATGTTGAGATCAGTTGAGGAAATACCAAGCACCGCCCACCAGCAAGAGCACAGCCAATAGGAACGCTCTCTCTCTGAAATGACCTGTGATTGGCCAAAATCTCTCGTCACGGGCTAGATTTTTAAAAACCTGAAAACAGAGCCATGAGGAGGTGCAAAAGTCTAGTTATTTCTCAGAACACTTGAATTAATATATGCTGAAAGGTTATCATGGAATTTTTGCCCAATGATGCCAAAAACATTTGTCATTGTTTTGTGTTGTTCATTGATTTCCAATAATAAATATATATATATACATTTACGTAAAGCAAGCATATTTGCCCACTCCCAAGTTGATAAGAGTATTAAATACTTGACAAATCTCCCTTGAAGGTACATTTTGAACAGATAAAAAATGTGTGATTAACTTGAAATAAAATATTTTAATCGATTGATAGACCTAGTTTAAATTGGTGTGAATGTACATGGTTAAACAAATTGTACCCAACTAACACTGTTATGTTATTCTTAAGCTGGGGACACACCAATCTGACATAAAAGAACTATAGCGGCGACGAAGGCCGACTGTTGAGTCGCCTCACGTCTCCTTTGTCTTGGCCAAAAAACAGATAAAAAAATGTGTGAATAATTTGCAATTAATCCCGATTAACTATTTGAATCGACTGACAGCCTTAAAATATATATTTATGTACAAACTGTGGAAATGTATGACGTTTGTAGGCCTACTGAACGCGACACACACGTTTTACCGGTTTACATGTTACTAGCAGGCTGTGACGGTAAAAACGAAAAAATATTTTTTTTTTTCAGACAAGATGATAGTTGCATAAACTACTTGATTTTTTTCCATAATTGAATGACTATTCTAAAAATCTAAAATCATGACCCAATCCAAGTATATAATGAACTGCACACAATAAAATACATTTCAAATGGGACATATTACCAAGATATAAATATAAATATACCCAAGACAGATGTGACGATCATGTCATACAACTGCTGAATTCGGGTATAGGCAGCTTTTTGGTCCAATTCAGTCATTGATTAAATTTTGTCTTGCAGTAATGGACGGGTGTATTGCGTCAGATATTCAGTAAGGTACAGTACAGTACAGTACGTTGTCAGTCACAAAAAATCCTACTACAACATTTTTAAATACTCCATTATTGGTTTGTAGCCAACCATTTTGAGGTCACTTGTTTTTTTGCAAGAACGATGCTCCTTAAAGGACTAGTTCACCCCAAAATGAAAAACTGCCAGGTGAAAAGCTATTAAAGTTTATATACTGTAAAAACCAAACACACAGCAGGTTAGTGCTGCAGCTCCATCACCGCCGTCTCCCAACGTATTAAAGTTAATGGAGCCGTCTCTTTACAGCTCCAAAAGAGCATAAAAAATGTCCATCAAATTTGCAATATGTGGTTGTTTGTGGAGCTGCTATCTTGAACAGCGTGGGAGACGGCTGCGATGATGAAGTAACGCGCTACAGACTCTGGGATGTATAGATAATGACGTGTAATGTTGTGGTGAACTAAACCTTTAACTGCTCCATAAGGCCTTAAAGCCTATTTTATGAATTCATCAGTACAACGATGTTATCTTGTTACAACGTCAAAATGACACTGATATTAACAAAGAAGTCAACAGTGTCTCAGAACTGCGTCTGCACTCCACGCCGTGCCACCCGCTTGTACAAAATGACTGAAAATTGCTTCCAACATGCCATCTCTGACAGACTGAGTGGATCCCAACCAACCAGAAACCATTGTGGTCCAAATTCATCGGTCGAGTTTTTCAAATGTGGCTATAAAGGACGTGTGGAGTGCTTAAAAGCTTCAGTGAAGTGCACAGCCATCTGTCAAAATTGAGGAGCGTGAAGAATGAACATCAATAAATCAAACGGCTCTCAAGTGAAATACAGTTTTCTCACACAGCTAAGTATTCACTTTGTATAATCTATTCTCAGTTTAGTAATGAAAAGGCCCTCGATCATCACTGGGGTTTTATGAATGTGTTTGATTAGAGAGAGTAAGATGACACTGTTTTTCATGCCATTGTATTTGCCTTTTTGGAAAATATAATGAAATTTGTCACAACATTGTGATCAGAGCAGTTCATAATGTTTTCTGTTACCATCAAAAAATAAGTTTAGACATTCCAGCTGTGGTCTGACAGTTGATGTTTCTTCTACAAGTACATCAGTCTAATGGATAATGCATATTCTTATTCGTCATTTAATCACAGTTAATACATTGTGGATGTGTGTCAGCACCAGTTAAAGTCAAAAGTTTTGTCGAAGGTGGAAAGAGCAGCCTACTAGAATACTGTACTAAAGTAAAAGTACTGTTACTTTAAAGAAATTTTACTCAAGTAAAAGTAAAATAAGATACTTGTGTGTAAAAATTAACTTAAGTAGGGCTTAAAGTAAAAAGTAGGAGTCAAAATGTAGTTTGAGAAAACATTACTGCGTACCATTTTTTAAAAAGAGGAAGGGGGGGTGTATGATGAAATATATACACTTGAATTACAATATGCTGAAAGGTTATTATGGCAATTTTGTCCAATGATGCCAAAAACATTCTGCCTACTGCAGCTTTAATGAAAGTCAGCTTTAGACTGGTAAATTTAAATGTTTGGATTTATTAGGGCTATGCAAGTCTTGCTACTGTTTATATTCTGAAAGCTTTTACTTGAAATGTAGGCTATAAATGCTGTCAAGTTGAGTCCAAATGCACATTAAATAACATTACAGTTTTTTAAACAAGTATAAGTGGTATGAACATGATTCAAATTCAAATTTCTGTTTATCACTATGAAACAGGTCTATTTAGAATACAAATAGGCATCTAAGAGTATAGACCTATAAATGGTAGTGAGCATATACTTAATCTGTGTTACAATTAATAGGGGTCCTTGGAAAATATTCTCCCCTGTAAAGTGTCCCCTGGCCCCAAAGAGTTTGTACACACGTTGCTAGGCAACGAATTTCTCATCTGGAGAGCTCATCATCAGTTGTGTTGTTGTCATGGATATAATGGTTGTTGTTGTACTCACCTGTCTGGAAGGCACTGTGAAGTCCTCCACAATCTGCTGCTGTTTCAACTTCTCTACTCAAAGCAGAATATATCAGCAGTCCACTTGGCCTCCCTGTCCCAGTATAACCAGTCCACTCTCTGGTCCCACTGTCCCAGTAGAACCAGTCCACTTGGCCTCTCTGTCCCAGTAGAACCAGTCCACTCTCTGTCCTCTCTGTCCCAGTAGAACCAGTCCACTCCTCTCTGGTCCCACTGTGCTCCTCTAATCCTCTAATTAGCATGTTAGCCATGCACACCTGCAGCTTGTTCTTCTTCTTTGGTGTTTTTATGGTCGTTATGTTGCATTGCTGCCACCTTGTGGAAGTAGTCCATTACAGTTTGTACAACCTATTTGAAATTTCTTTGGAATTACTGCCAATTTAACCCAATATTTACCTCAAAATATATCGAAAATTACTTTATTATAAACATTTACTAATTATATGTTAAAATAGCATATAGTCATTGAAATAGGGCCCTTAGGCTTGAGAAGCAGCTGTGCGCTGCTCTTCATCGGCAGTGGAAAACAAAAACTAGTACAAGACACTTCTGATCAGGCATAAATTTCACCACTGTCTTATTGTCTCCACAAATGTAACCTGGTAGCTTGAAATGAAAATAAAGCATATAAATTAACTTTGTATTCTTTTTCTGGAAATGTATTTGATAAATTACAAGCTGTTGGGAAATAGCAGAATATATTATTAAATAATGTTTATAATAAAGTAATTTTCAATAAATTTTGAGGTAAATATTGGGTTAAGTTGGCAGTGATTCCAAAGAAATTTCAAATAAGTTACTTGCTAATTATCACCTAATTACCATGAAATTTGCGGTCCTGTAAAATTAAGTGTTACCAAACACATTGTTGCCGAAGCACACCGTACAAGGTCACAAGCCGTTTCCAAGATGCAAACAACAAAACACCGTGTGTGTGTGTGTAAGACATACTTTGCTGCTGGACTGCAGCTCTCTATGTGCTCTCCCAACAGGATGGGGATTTTGTATATGTTGGTGATGTGGTCAAATTCAGACTGTTTGTTTTTGGATTTGGTGAAAGTCTATGGCTCAGACCCAAGTATCTAGATCTTCTCCAGATATGTCCAAATAATTTGTAACCATGGCAATAAATGCCAAATTCATTTCTTGTTCATAGAGATAATCTGATCAACTCTGTTTCTTTTCTGCTCCAGTTCCTCTTGTACTGCCACCATTTCTCATTCTATTAGCATCTTCAGCATATGACAATCCCTGTCCGGCGCTGATCTTATTCACTTTCAGTTCCTTCATCCTCCGAGGACACTGTGCTGACCCAGCATGGTGATTTTTGCTTCTTCTCTGCTGTAGCTGCTGATTCATCTCCTTTCTTCTGTTCCACTCGTACACAGTTTATCAGGACTATGTGACTTTTGTTTTTACTCTGTAATGAATGTGACTTGAAATAGATCAAGGTAAAAGTACAGATTTTTTTAAAATATAACTACACACACCAACAAAACAATTGTGTTACAGTAACAAGAGTAAATGTAATTTGTTTTGTCCAATTCAAGATTCAAAATAACTTTGTTGTCTATCACATAGTGATAGAAAATTGTCTTAGGTTAGGGACTCACAAGTAACATAAAAACATACACCCATGAAGACACATGAAATTACATTAAAACATAATTACATTAATAAATACATAAGAGCAGGTGTGCAAAGCTGCATTATGTAACCTTTATTTAACTAGGAAGTCACATATGGAGGACCACAAGAGTCACGTAAATAGTTATAGAGCATTTAATTGATTAATAACTAATTGTACAATAAAAATAGGCATTCATAAATGTGTTTACACATTAACCATTTTTAACTACTTGAGAATTGATAAAAATAATCAATAATCCTTTCAGAATACCACATTAAGACACCAAGACATTGAAGAACACCATAGAAAAAGCCATGCTGTGATTTGGTTTAAAAAACTTTTGACATTTGGGGATTTCTGCAAGAATTCTATTTTTCGGCGATTGGGTGACGAGCACTTCTGTTCAGGAAACTGCTCAGAAACCCCCTTATTGTCAGTCTACCTAAGAAAGCCATCCATCCTCTGAATGCTCTATGTCTGTAGTTTGTAGCTGTTGAGTTTCATGAGGCTGTGATTATGCTAGAGGTCACCACAAGTCATTTTTTACATTGATGTCAAACATGAATACAACTGTGCTCATTGGATCTAAAAGAGTCTCAGCTTTACAGTGATACCCAATTTATGTAATTCAAGACTGTTTAGGGACCCCAGTATGCAGAAATATTCAAACATCATTTTAGAATAGGCGTAAATAACTCATTTATACTGCATGAAAAAACTGCAAGGATTTTGCCCCAAACTGCCTGTGATGATCATAAAGTGGGCATGTCTGTAAAGGGGAGACTCGTGGGTACCCAGAGAACCCATTTTCATTCTCATATCTTGAGGTCGGAGGTCAAGGGACCCCTTTGAAAATGGCCAAGACAGTTTTTCCTCACTAAATTTAGTCCAACTTTGGAGTGTTATTTAGCTTCCTTCCCGACATGGTAGCATGACATTCTTAGGTTTTATAGTTTCATAGGATATCTGTGTCTTCACTCTAGCCCTAAAACAACTCAACCTACTAGAGCCTCTGAAAAGACAGTAAAGTCAGCAGGTCTCAGGGGGTTAAAATAGATAGTGATGAAGTTTTTCTTTACTGCATGACTGTAAAGGTCTGAGAGTTGTGTTTGAGGGGTGCTGGTGATTTTGGCTGCATGCTTGATGATTCTTTGGGAGTTTTTTCTCTGTGAGAAAGTTATACCAGGATGTTGAATGTGAGGATTGATTCGGTGAGTCCAATTAGACACAGTGCCATTAATTTAAGCCACTTCATGCCCTTGCTGTAATATTATTGCTTCCAAAAACCCAGAGGGGAGCGCTGAGGTGGGCAGAGTGGCACAGCTGAGGTTGTGTTTATGCAGATCAGATAGCGCGGTGCCATTTCTGCCTCCTCAGACCACCTCTTATCGCAGGTGCACAGAAAGCTTCTCCCAGACGGCGTCCCTCGGACAACATGTTTTCTTTTAGGAGAAGCCAGCCTGAACTGCCCGTTATTTAAGCCTGCCCTTACTTCACCTGCTGATAAAGTAATCCTCCTACAGCTACTAGCAATGTGCTCATCCTGTGCTTGTGCCACCAAAAACCTGTCAGCCACGCCCACATGTGTTTGCTCCCTGAGATTACAGCTGCATACTGTATGTGCTCAACCCATTATGTTGATCACTGATACAGTATTAACCTCTGTATGTGTGTGTGTCTGTGTGTGTGTTGTGCAGGAGTTTGCCACCCTGACGAAGGAGCTGAACATATGCCGGGAGCAGCTGCTGGAGAAAGAGGAGGAAATATCTGAGCTGAAAGCTGAAAGGAACAACACCAGGGTATGTGTGTGTGTGTGTGTGTGTGTGTGTGTGTGTGTGTGTGTGTGTGTGTTTGAGTGTGTGGTGACGCTGATGAAAACAAACAATGTTTCTCAGCTTGAAATTAGTATTCTCTTTGGTCATGCATACGTTCATGTGAGTGTGTGTGTGTGTGTGTGTGTGTGTGTGTGTGTGTGTGTGTGTGTGTGTGTGTGTGTCTGTGTGTTTGTGTGTGTGTGTGTGTGCAGTCTTCTACTGTGTATGTAAGT
>CAKALG010008829.1:5903-28224 GCA_916700815.1 Helicolenus hilgendorfi
AGGCGGCGCTGGTGGGGCGCCAGCTGCTGCCGAGGATGAGGATGATTATGAGGGAGGGCTGTGTTAGCCTTAAGCCTGTTAGCATCTGCTGCTCCACCACTACACCCTCTGTGTACGAGTTACAAACCTCAACAAAACCCTTTCAGCTCCAGATGTGTGGCTGTTTAATCTTTATTGTGCAAGAAATAAGAAAAAAATCAAATTTAAAAAAAACCCAACAACAGTTACAGTCGGTGTTGCAGAAGAGTCGACCCGAGTTTAAGCAGCCTTTTTAATTTGTGTTTTTTTTTTAGGTGGAGCCTCAGTGTAATGAAAAATCTTCAATATTCAATAATGTATGAAAGCCTGTTGTATGTAAATGTCCAATTATTTCTTGTCTCTGTGACGCTGTAAACTTTGCGCTTATTGTTTGTGAGTAAACTCTTAAGATTGCTATTATACGTATATTAAAATCAGAAATACTCTAAATATGTCTAATGATCAGTGTATAGGTGTTTATTTGTACAGAGTTAAATTATTCAGTATTCATGGCTGCAGCCTGTTGAAAATATTACTGGAACAATATGCAATCACTTTGTTAATGCATGTTTGAAATAATGTAATGGTAAATCAAAATCAAAGCTATGAATTTGTGAATATCAAGGCTTAACAATATTGACACTTCAGCATCAGCGCTTATTCAAGTTATTCAAGAAATTTAACAACAGTACAATTCCTGATGGCGCAGCTTGTAGCCAATTGTGGACTGTTTTTAAGGTGTGTGTGTTCTTCACCTTAGACTAAAAAAAATAGTCATGGTCTTTATTTCCAATTTCCACAGTACAATCATCCAATTAAAGCAACTAAACATGAAAAAGGGACCATGCATTCACTGCATTCTTCCCCACTGATTTCCTCTTTGATGCTGAATTTGTGATTTAGCTTATCGCTCATACTGAAAATGTGAGAAGTTATTCTGATACCACATAACCTAAAGGTGATAAAGGGATTGTTTACATTTTTTATTTGTGCTGTTGTTGCCCACTTCTATCTCCAAAACTTTGCACATGCATCAATAAACATGTCCATTGTGTTGCAGTTTATGGTCTCTGTGCATTTCCTTAAACGAGTTAGCGGAGAGATGTTCCAGACTAACGGCGGCTGCAGACGTCTGCACATAAATGGCCTCTGACAGACATGAAATGACTGTAGCTTCCCTAAGGACCTATTTATCTGTGATGAGGCTAATGCTCTCTCCCTGTTAAGCAATATTGAATGCACACACACATTCATGCTTCTTTTGTGATGCCCTCTCATTATCTTTGATGCATCTGTGCATTAGCAAGATTAAAACTGGGCTTGAGTGTACATAAACGTCATTGTTGGTGAAAATAATTGTTCCTTGTGTGGGTTATTAACCCAAAAGGTAGCTTAAAGTCATGTGTACAGTATTTACGAAAGACTTCATTAGATCAAGCAATGTGGGAGCTGACATTGTACAGCAGCAGGTCACCACTTTATAATGGTTTATAGTGATAAGATAGAGTTGAGGCGTCCTTTCTAGAAGGCCCCGAGGGAAGGGGAAAAACCTGTTTGTTCCGTCTATAGAATATGGATTGGTGAGTACAGGAATTCAATGAGATGGAGCAAAACCATGCACTAAGGCA
The DNA here is from genome assembly GCA_916700815.1 of Helicolenus hilgendorfi. Classification (NCBI taxonomy): domain Eukaryota; kingdom Metazoa; phylum Chordata; class Actinopteri; order Perciformes; family Sebastidae; genus Helicolenus; species Helicolenus hilgendorfi. The sequence continues at coordinate 7,550 of CAKALG010008829.1, forward strand.
CTAGTTCCGGTTCTGGTACAGAAAATGAAATTGTTATTTTTTGGATTATTATTTAAGATATAAACAGGATAAGGGCACGGTGAAGACATGAACACAAGTTATATTCACAGAGCCTTCCCTCTCTGCTAAACAGCCAAGCGTCAGCGGAAGAAAACATTAAATTTGTCAAAAAAGAAGCCTATTACAGCTTCACTAGGCAGAATATTTTTGGCATCATTGGGCAAAGATTCCATAATAACCTTTCAGCATATTGTAATTCAAGTGTTCTGAGAGATAACTAGACATCTGCTCCTCCTCATGGCTCCGTTTTCAGGCTTTAAAAAATCTAGCCTGTGACGGGAGACTGGCCAATCACAGGTCATTTCAGAGAGAGAGAGCGTTCCTATTGGCTGTCACAAACTTTCTTATTTTACAGCTAAACAGTACACTACAAGATGTTTCTGAAAACATTTGAGGCAAGAAATAGGCATTACAGTAACAAAATATTGATTCATATTTGATCAGCGCTGCCTAGTTTGACCGTTTGATCGGCGTTCGCGAATGATTGACAGCTGCTCAGAGATGGCAGGCTCCAGCTCGGCTTTGTTTTCTTACAGTCTGTGAAATCTTGCAGATGCCATTAAGAGCACAGGAGGACACCAGAGGACACAGAGGCACGTGTTTTTTTTTTCAGATTACCTGTCTCATGCACTACTGTCAGGATATACTGTAGTGACTGTTTTATAAAAAAATCAGATTTGCTCCATTTCTACCCGCTGCAGCTTTAAGTATGTGTGATAACAGGAAAACTCCTGTCTGATGTAATATTCACAGGAAGTAATCTGCTAAAAATTCATCCAAATTGCTCGTTTTACACAAACTTCCTGCAGTTATTGCGTGGGTTAATTGTACAGTTTCTCCAGTTGTTCTGTACTATTATTGTTATTCATTGAATATAATATGAAATATCCATAAAATATGTCACAGTCGGGGGTTGTCAGTTTTCTCAATGGTAGAAAAGGGGTTCCTTTACGGAGAAAGGTTGGGAACCACTGCACTAATGTTCCTAAAGCCCAAATTTATAAAAACGTGAAGTCCTGTAATTGTCCTGTCAATGCAACTCATCCTACACTCTCTTAAAACTACTTACATGCCATTATTGTTATATAATGCATTAAAAAAAATGATAGCAAACAAATAACAGAGAAAATTATGTTAAAATAAAAATAAAGTATAGTAAAGTAATAAAGTAAGTTAAAGGAGCTATAAATGAAATTCAGAGAAATTCTGGGCTGGGATTGCCTGCACACGGCTCTCACCTCTGTGACGTCACAAGCAAACATGGAGATGGCTGAGCCGAAATGGCGGCGGCTAGCAGTGCTAACAACGGTAACAATGCTGACAGATCTAACAGTGTTAAAGGGACTGTTTGTAACTTTTTACAGGTATAAATCTACCGGGTCAGTGTCCCATGCGCGCTCGCATGTGGCTATGCTGCTCAGACCGCAACTCTGCCTGTTTGTCTTCACTCACACACCGCGCGCGTTCTCGCTCCACCTCACGTTCATGCGCGCACACTACACACTAGTTTAGCTCTGAGAATATCTAGTAAATGTACAGTGGACGTTTGTGCAGAAATAAATGCTGCAGCTCCTCCAGACCAACTGAGATTTACCGTGTCTTGTGAAGTGACGGGGCTCCGCAGAGAGAAACGTTATCGTCTCCGACCAGGTGCCGGTGTCTCCCTGTTCACTATGGCTGCGGTCGGGAGACGATAACGTTTCTTTTCAACACTATGATCAGCATTTATTCATGGAGAGACCTTTGTCTGGTCAGCTAACATTACTGCCAAGAAGGTGAAATATAGAGTGATATTGTGGTTTTCGCTGACGTGAGTCGCCTCACTGTTTTGAGCGATGCTCGTTCATGTCTATTTAGAACGAGCAAGTGCGACCCCGACGCTGACTTTCGTTGACTTAACGGCCACAGGTGTCGCTGTTAACAAGCATTTCTGAAAGTTACAAATAGTCCTTTTAATGGGGGTTAACTCACACTCACCAGGGCGGAGGGAGGGGAAGAAACGGGTAGGGCCAACAGTTTCAAAGGGAGGGAATCACATGCACATGCTGCCGGACTGGCTACCAAAACAAAGAACAGACAAGCTCTCATTACAAGACACTTAGAGGGAGAGAAACTTCATTCTCTGCTCAGGTAGACATTACTCCTCTATATCTTTACATAGCAAATAGTTGTTTGCTGCTATATTATTGTTCTGAATATCGTATAGAGAACCTTTAACAAAACAGGGTTGATGCAGCAGGTTTGGTCCTTGGTGGTGGCCATCTTCAAACCAGACGGCCCCAGGTTCAGTCAGCTGCAGCTGTTTTCCATTATCATCCTGTTGAAACACAGATTCTCCTCCTGCTCACTCTCAGTCCTTCCCCACAAGCAAACAGCAGCTGAATGCAAAACTCAACACCTTTCCAGATGTTTTATTTGCAGATCTCTGGACCTTCCATCATACCACATTGTCTTAAACATACAGGTACAATTTAACATTTCATTCCACCGTGACCTGTGCCCCTTAAACTTGTATGTACATGTAATGAAAATTAGTCATGGCAATAATGAAGTTTTTCTATCATGCTACAATGTCCTCTAATGCATAGTTTGGACCATAGGGCTTCGTGTTTCAGCCCTTCATGTGAGGAATCTTTTTTTGTGTCTGCTCGTTTCTTCTTTGATGACTGAATGCACACGACGCACCACAGTGTTCATGAGTGTGAATGTTAAAAACAGCGAGAGGTTCACTAGTGATGTGCAAGAATCCACCACCAAATGCACGTTACCCTGATTCAGAAACAGCCCTCTGCTGGTCTCGACTGCAGCCAACCTGTAGATGATTCAGGACATGGATGATTGGCAATTAATCTCTGTGAGGAAAACAGTCCACAGCGCTGAATGTACTTTCTTAATAGTCTTTCCTGTGCAGTAAACATACTCTGTATCAGTCCAATTGAACAATATCCACATTAAATTTCATGCCATTTAAGTAGCTCTCATCTTTTCTACAATCTCATATTCTTTTAGATCCATCAAAGCCGACATATTATAATATATAACTCATACAATGAATATCTGTGAAAACAGCTCTTCCTGAGAAAGATATGTTGTTGACAAGAGTTCTTCTTATAAACAAAACAAAAACAAACAAAATAAGGCAAGTAAAAGTTGTCTGATAATGTTTTCTGCGTTGTGTCTCTCAGGAGGCTCCCATGTGGCTTCTGACCTTTAAAAAAAAAAAAAAAAAAAAGGGTGGTCTTTATGTTCATGTTTCTTAGCTAGAACCGGTCTTTTCTCTTGGTCCACATCCTTCAAAAACGTGGAGGAACAAGAGCTCAATATTGCACAGTCCCACAGTCCAAGCGTTCCGGTTGGGAGAAAATATGAGATTGTGCTCATGTGGTCATTATTGTGCACTTATTTGTTGGTGGGAAGCCCTTAAAGATTAATGCTGCAGCCAGTTTCTCTCCGCCTGCCATGCAAACTGTGAAAATGTTAGAGGCAGGCGTGAAGAGCGATGAGGGCATTTGTGTTTAAAAACCTACCTTTTTGTTAGGGATAAGACTTTTAATAACTTAAGAAAATTGTCCTAAAAGATTCCTCCGTCCTAAACTGGACACCAGCTGCTTATTTTATCCACTGGATGCCAAACTGAGCCAGGTTTCGCGAGATAAATACAGCACCGGCAAATCTTTCCTCAATTGTTAATAATATGACTGTTGTTTTTCCATCAGTGAATAGTATAAAATAGCAGTTTATAACTCAAGTGTTTTAGTGTGGAGCTAACACTGTCTCGCTGCTATCAGAGTTCAGTGGAAGAGGACAGGGTTGGTCCTCAGCTGACCTGAATTGGCTGCTCACACTGTCAGAGCGACCACTTCCCAAATGAGCGGCTCCTGTCTGAAAATGTCCGACCTTCATTAGTTAACGCTGAGTTTCACTGAGTTTTCTCTCTGGTCCACTTGATCATGGTCTCTGGAGAGCGGTAGAGGAAGATGAGTTTGGAGTACATATCCTCCTCCAGGTCCAGCTCCCCCGTCTCTCGGACCAGGAAGATGTCGGTGCACAGCTTGAGGATGCGGTCCACATTGGGCAGCTCCTCGAACATGATGGTGTGGGAAATGCCGCTGAAGAACTCGCGCACGAACTTGCCGATGACGAGAACCACAGAGGCATACAGGCCCATGATCCTATACAGGAGAGAGAGAAGGGAAATTAAACAACATATAGAATTTGGATTTCTTTAAATGTTACTTATCTAGCTAGTAGATGGCATAGGAGTATGGAGGACGGAACCTGCCAAAATAATAAATAAATAAATAAATAAATAAATGACTCAATAAATAACTAAATATGCCATTAAATGATAAAATGTGATATAAATTTATATTTCTGTTTTAATTGACTATTTATTTGATTTTGTATTACTTATCTATCTATCTAATCTTCTATTTATTTTATTAACTTTTTTATTAAAGAAATGTATAAAGAAAAGAATACATCAATAAATAAGTTTGAGGAAATATATACAAGGGGATGTGCAAAGGGAAAATCATGCATTAATAAATAAATGCAAAAACAAATACATACAATTTAATAATAAATAAATACATTTAAAAATAAATCTAAAATAAATAATAAATGAATTTAAAAATAAATAAATACATGTAAAAGTGAATAAAAATGAATAAATAAAAGGGTAAATTAAATAGAAGAGTAGATAGATAGGGGAACTAATATAAAGATAAATAAATAAAGAAGCAAATTAAAAAAGAAATATCAACTTATGTCACATTTTTATCAATGAATTAATGCCTACATTTATTTTTAATATTATTTTGGTTCATTTAATGGCATCGTTATTTATTTATCGAGGCATTTATTTTTGATTTTGGCAGGTTCCGTCGTCCATATACGAAGGCTGTGAGCCAGATTTGTACCTACAGGAGATGCTGCAAGTACAGGGTACATCTCTCAAACTGCTAATCTGCTAAACTGCTAATAAACAGGAGGCCTCGTCAGGCATCATTAGTAAGAGTTAAAATCTACAGCATCAGATACTCTTTGACTGTTCTGTATCAGAGTTTCTTAATTTTTTTGAAATCACCACATATCACCACATATCACCACATACCCATATCCAGCCAGAAAGCCCAGACTGGGCGGGCTAACTTTATTGCTGAATACGTAGAGCTCCAGGCCACCGCCTTTGCTCTTCGCTATCGGGCCGGCCTCGTTCTGGTTGACAAGCCAATACTCCTCTCTTCCGGGGCCCGGATCTTGCATCAAGGTCAAGGTTATGTTCAGCATCTTATGGTCTACAAAGGTAAAGAATTAAATTATTTGATTTAATAAGAATAAAACTGACAAAAACGTTTTGTTAATTTTGAAAGAACACAACAAACACTTTCTACCATCCACAGTAACAAAACATTGTCGGTAAAATGGGAAACTTAACAAGTGTATAATCAAATATAAATAACAAATTTCAAAGGAAAAGAAAACTTTAATATATAGACTTTATAGACTTTATTAATAAACATTATCAGTGTATATGCAATATTTTAAAAACAGCTTCTTTTTTTTAAAGCCATTATGAGTCAAAATATGATTGTGATATTAAATATTATTCTGATGCTACAGGTTTTTCTTTGTAGAGGCATCCATTCCTTTCTGACACTGGGCCTTTTTTGATACTGCTACTCTGAATATAGTGGCTTCAAATAAACGTACAAAGATGATTCAGTGCTTTAAGAATAGGTGTTTTGAAAAGCTGCATTTTCACGTTAAATAGAGTCTCTTCATTTTCCTTTGCTGTCACCAAATCAAGTAAAAACTGAACAACTGAAAGTCAGATCTACACAGTGATAAAGATGGAGACGTTTACCTTCATAAAGATGATCGGCAATTGTGGCCACTGAGTCAGTGGGGGCTCGAATAAAACGAGGGAAGATTTCTACTAGGTTCCTGCAGAGGAAGAGAGGCTGTTACTGCAGTTAAACACAGTTAATGTTACTTAGTTTCTCAATATGTTGGAGCATAACAGTAAAAAGATCTCTTAAATTTTGCTAAAAGACATTCAGGGTTTTATATTATGGCATGGTAGAACTTTATGTAAATGACATGTCAAAAAGAGAAAGCACGTATCTTGTCTTATAGGAAAATGTAATAATAAATGATAATAATACATTTTATTTGGTGACACCTTTCAGGACACCCAAGGACACCTTTACAAAGATAAAATAAATACTCAAACAGATAAAAACAGCCAAACACAATGAAAACACCAGCGGAGCAAACATAACAAGAGAGATTTAGGCAGACATGTATCAGGGGGAATAACACGAATGACAATGTTCATTTCATTTAGTTCCTGATTATCACATCACAGTGTGTGAAGTGCAGAGAAGAGAGTGAACAAGCTGATGTACTCACACATGGCTTCCATTGCTTCCATTGCTTCCATTGCTTCCATTGCTTCCATTGCTTCTTGTCTCGTTAAGGATAGATACGAGCTTCTGCCTTGTGAGTTTGTCTAAAATCTTCACTCGTTTTCCTGACGATGTTTCTGCCTTGGCACCAAAAGTGAGGTTTCTGAGATCACATGAGGAAAAACATACAGAAATTAAAGAAAGTGGCTGCACGTCTGCGACACTACACGCAGCATCGTAGCTGTTAAGTTAACGCTCCTGGACGGGTGAACTCGGGACTCCCGTCAACGAATATCTGTTGTGCTCCTGCAGCTGGTACACCGCTGCATGCGAGGCACAAATCTTGTCGGTTAACGGTTAACAATCGGTTAACGAGGGTCGGTTATCGGTTAAGAACATTTTTCAAAATGAGCATCCCTAGTGTGATTAATTTGCAATTAATGATGATTAACTATGGACAATCATGAGATTAATCGTGATTAAATATTTTAATCGATTAATCTTAGTTTATATATATCAATACAGCAGTCTGCGCAAACAGCCACTTATAAAAAAGTTCTACAGGACAGTTTATTTTCACAACATCAGTTCACGACTGAAATATAATCCTGAGGGATTTTTCCTGTGGGACCAGTTGAAGATATTTTGTAATCCCATGAGCCAAATGTTTGACATGACCTGGTAATAAAAGCTAACTGACTATACGAAGACGTGGGACCAAGTCACTGTTTTACAAGACCAAGTCCTAAACTTTGAGTTTAGGCGCTCAGTAACGTAACGTAACGTAACGTAAGTTCTTCATGGTTTTCTCCTGCATTTTGATTGGATGCTGTCGGATTGGTTCAAACAAAGTGAATCTGAGGAATTAAGTGTAAGTGCAAGTCCCAAAAATATTCAACAAAAATAAAGAGTCCAGAGTTCAACAAAAAAAACATCACTTTTCGGAGATTCAGCAATAAACAACAAAAGATTCAGAAATTTGTTCAGTTCAGTTTTTCCCCCACGAGTAAATCCTCTTCCCAAACAAATCAATAAAGGATCTCTCAAAAAGTAAATAAACCCAACGACTCTCCGAAGACTTACCTCCCATACCAAGCGGTTGATCGTCCTCGTGCACACTTTTTAAATAACATACTTTTGAGTCTTTTGGCTTGATACCATTATCAAGTATTTTCAAGTCAAAAGGCTCAAGTCCAAGTGAAGTCACGAGTCACTGGTGATAAAGTCCAAGTCGAGTTGCAAGTCTTTTTTGGTTTTGTGAAGTCGAGTCTAAAGTCATGTGACTCATGTGTTATCATCAAATAATGTGAGTTTTAGGATTACATATTACATTGAGAGGGAGAGGTATAAATAAATGTTTCCCTTTGAGATGATCACTGACTATAGATCATAATTCTCCCACATTCTTCTCACAAGCGTACATGGTGAATGGACAACATGACGGAGGCGTACCTCTGCACAGACCAGGACACAGTGATGGGGAATTCGTCATCGCAGTGCAGGTTGTGTATCAGGTTCAATCTGCTGGGTGGACTGATGGTCCACAGAGAGTTGGAGCTGCTTTTCAGCTCTGCGATGACCAGGTCATGTGCCGTGAAGCTCTCCAACCACTGCAAGGCGTCCTAGCCGCGGCACGAAAACACAGAGTTTGAACATTATTTAAAGGTTAAACCCACCATGTGTGGAATTCTTAACCCACCACAAAGCGGAGTGACTCCAAGTAGTGCTTTTGGTTCAGAGTGAAATATCTCAACAGCTATTGGCTGGATTGACATAAACAGACATTCATGGTCCCCAGAGGATGCAGTCTATGACTTTGGTGACTTTTCCTCTGCTGTATCTTGACAAATATTGCATTGACTGATATTCAATTTGGTACAGACCTTCATTTTCCTCAGAGGATGAACTTTAATAACTTCCAATACTTTGTTTTCTTTTGTTTACTTTGAGCAGATTCAACTAGTTGATTAACTGAGTAAACAACTGACAGAAAAATACAACTAATACAACGATTTTAATAATAGATTAACTAAGGGATAATGTACAGCGAGCCGGTCGTTGTTGTGAAATAAACCCCGACAAGGTTGCTGCGGCACCCCAATGCGAAGCTTGTGTCGCCCTAAAGGGGTTTATTTCACAACAATGACCCGCTAGCTGTCCATTATCCCGCTTATTACACGGCTAGTAACTTAAGAAATCTATAATTTGACACAAAAATGGTCTGCCAGAGTCCGACATCAGAGCTGCGCCCATAGCAACGGCTTGTTATACATAGCAACGGTCTGCTATAAAGAAATAACAGACCGTAGAACGGCGTGATTGACCAATCAGAATCGAGTATTCAACAAAGCCGTGTAATAATTATTAATTAATCAACAAAAATGCTGAGGATCCCCTAATTCCAGCTTCTCAATTGTGAGGATATATGTGATAATAAAAAAAAAACCTGTTTTGGTCTGTTGCTAGGAAAAACTAGTATCTCATCTCTTTGGTCTTTAGGAAAGTGTGAAAAGTATTTTTCACTATATTCTGAAATTTGACAGACTAAACAAATAATCGATTAATCGAGAGGAAAAGAGTTTACGTTCCCTGCTAATTAGCAGGTTGTTAAAGTCACTAAAACTGAGAGGTAAACATGACAAACATTACCTGCTAAACAACACGTTGGTGAGCATGTTAGGGTGCTAATGTTAGCATGTAGCTTAAATCACTGCGTACATCGCTGTATACCACAGTGTCTTTTTTGACACTACAACTAGAGAACACCAAAGATGGATCCTTTCAAATTGTACACACAGCGAAGTTTATTGATCGTACTTAAGAGAAAAAAGTATGTAATCAATGGATTATGTAATCGATCTAATCTCTACTACTCTTTCTCAATAGATTGAAAATAGGGCAGGTATAGATCTTGCATTTCTTTTACTTACATCTTTTTGCTTATAGCTGCCCACAAAGCCTTTATATTGCGCTTCTGTCACATGATGCAGTTGTTTTTGCTGAGCGCTCATGGTGAAGATGGGCTGTGAGAAGAGGACATTGTTTGTTTTTAGTAATTGCATTGAATCTCTCCCAGATACATGATCAAACATCAAGCTCTGCAGTCAGAATAGAGAATACTCACAACAAAACAACCTAGAAAATATGATCACAATCCTCTGGCTTCTCTCTCACAAACTGATCAAAAAGTGTCATGTAAATAAAGACCAGGCCTTAGAATGAATAACAGATTTATTTACTTCTACTACTCAAAGGAGGTAGGATTTTTATTTCATTTTTTAAAGGATTTAGCTTTGGGCAGAGTTTCTTGCTTGTATCGGCTCATATGATTTGATAAAAGAAACTGTGTCCACACCTGAAAGCCAGCCAGGGAGATTTCAAACGACACATCCAGCGGTGGGTTGACGACTCCGGCTACGGACTTCACGAGGGACATGAAGAGCAGCGGGAACCAGACGATACAGATCAGCAGCGCTATTATCATCCCTCCCATGCCGTACTTCACCACCCTCTTCTTCTTCTGGCCTCGCGGCTGGGGATACCTCTGCAGAAGGATGCAATAAAGGACATACATGTTTTCTAAGTAGGGCTTAGATATATGTATATCTATCTCGATAAGGATATATATCACGATATAGCATGTTTTCTGGGAATTCAATAAATAAATAGTCTATATGAAATAACCTCATGGTAAGCCTACATTTGTATACTCCTGCGTGCATTAAATACTTGACAAATTAAAAGTACTGAGTATTTTCTCATTTAAGTGTAAAATTAACATAACGGTTTCACAGAAAAAAAATGAATACATATTTCCAGCTATACACTGACCATGTTTACATGCACGCACACAAATACAGAGTGATTAGATTAATAGTTAGATTTAACAGAGTTTAATCAGATTTTCTGAGAAATTTGAGTTAGTATGGGCTTGTCCATTTAGAGTCTAAATCGCCTAAATCGCCTAAATTTTAGACAACGTAATCGTGTATCACGATATCTCAATATATGGCTGGAGTATTTTTTGTAAATCTATTAGAATTAGGCAATTAATTGGACCACGGTTATAAAAGTAAAGATGGATCAAAAACTTGCAGACTGACCCAGGAAAGACTGCAAGACTGCATTATTTACTATAGTGAGGCATAGAATAAAGATATTTCTAGTGCACCTTTGGGAATATTTTGTACCGCAGACACAATATATCCTTGTTATCTAATACACTGGTTCCCAACTTGGGACCAGTAGTAGTCGCAGAATCTTCAGAGGGGGTCCCGAGGCCTTCTTGATTTGTAGGGGTGTAAGACAACTTTATATATATATATATATATATACACATTTATTTTTGTGAAGAAAATTAAATTAGATTGTTATTTTTAAAGCTTGGATTATTATTTAAGATATAAACAGGATGAGGGCACAGTGAAGACTTGAACACAAGTTATATTCATAGAGCCTCCCCTCTCTGCTAAACAGCCTCGTCCTGCATTAGAAAAGTACGCAAAATTCATCACAATCACTCATTTTACACAAACTTTCTACAGTTATTGCGCTCTCTATTTGGGTTAATTGTACAGTTTCTCAGTTGTTCTGTACTGTTATTGTTATGCATTGAATACAATATGAAATATCAATAAGATATGTTCCTTAATCAGGGGTCGTCAGTTCACTAAATGATAGAAAAGGGTTCCCTTAAGGAAAAAGGTTAGGAACCACTTAACTAATAAACAGCTGGTTGCAGAAAGTGAGAGCCCAACTAATCTCCAAATTAAAAAGAAGAAGACTTCAACAAATCACAAAAGTGAATCTCAGCATGAATTCCAACATGACAGACTTTAGGCTCTGAGAGCGATTCTTCTACTGATGCCACAATGATAAACACCTTCTCTGACTCTCTCCAGCATTTGAGGATAAAGATGTGAGCGTAGATGTCCTCCACGCAGATCCAGCTGGACAGAGACAGCGAGGTGTCAGTCCAAACCCAGTCCATCACGGCTCGCAGCTCAGTCAGGAACGGCACCAAACGGAAACTACAAAAAACAAAAGAAGAACCTTTATTTATTATTCTGGTAAAATATGAGACTGAAATAAAATCAGATTCAATATCTTTGTTCAGAAAATCACACACAGGGAAGTGATGGCAGGCATAATAATAAGAGCTTTGGCTCCAGCCCATGTTTTTGGTCATTGCTATACATGTTTTCACATAATGATTTATTATTTATGACAGTATAAGGAAGACTATAAATGATCTTTATATGTTATATAACTGAACAACACTGACTATTGGCAGCCACTACACATTTTTACATTAACACTTAACAGCCCTTATTCTCTTACAAACATTTATATAGCCAGACCTCTAATGCACAAATAGTCTGGAGAAGTTCAAGCACAAAGCTGGTTAAAATGTTAAAAAACACAATGGTCTGTGGTATTCATAAAACCAAAAAAATTATATATTATATATGCTGCAAAGAACTTATTTTTACTTTAACCCCCTGAGACCCACGATCCTGAACGACTTTACTGTCTTTCAGAGGCTGTAGCAGGTTCAGTTTTAGCGCTAGAGTGAAGTTACTGATATCATATGAAACTAGAAAAACCAAAGGAATACATTGGTGCCAACCATGTCTATGTCTATGTCTATGTCTATGTCTATGTCTATGTCTATGTCTACGTATGTCTTGGCAAGGAAAAACTGTCATGGCCATTTTCAAAGGGGTCCCTTGACCTCTGACCTCAAGATATGTGAATGAAAATGGGTTCTATGGTTACCCACGAGTCTCCCCTTTACAGACCAGAGCTTTAGACCTGTTTGTCCAGCTGGAAGAAATGATACTTTACCAGCTTAACTCACCCTTGAAACAGGAAGAGGTTGACATAATTGTAGCTCTTGGTGAGGAAGTTTCCCAAAACGCGGGTGGGATAACCACAGCGGATCTGATAGGCTGACAGCCCGAAGTAGATGCACTTGACAAAATACCACATCTGAGCGACTGTGTTCTCGTTGAAACGCCTACGAGGGGAAGAGAAGAGAAACAGTTTGTAAAATTAAAGGATGAAGTCTTTTTTTTTTATTATTTATAGTCAGAACAAAGACTCAAATATTCATTTTTTTAGGTTTTGCAAACAAAATAACTTGATTGCAAAGAAAAGTATGACTGAACAAGTTCTTTTAAGCTGTAAAACATTCATAATCAAAAGTTTTGAGATGGAGAACACCTTTTAAAGATGCTTTTCTTTATTTGAATAGTAACAGAAAGAAGAGAGAGATGAAATCATGCAACAAATATCCTAAGCCCTATTTTAAACCAAGTATATTGTCACTAGGGCACCTAAAATATTGAACTTTAGATTAAATGTCAAACATATCTAATGTGTAAGATGGAGTTCTTACTTTTCTGTGACTCCTGGCAGGATAAAGAACATCCAGAATTGGATGCCAAAGACTAGGATGACCTGGAAGATGACTTTGCCCATGACAGACTTTCTGAGGTAAAGGGCCCGGTCCACCACCATGGTCCCAAACTGGATCAGGACCATGACCAGAAAAGGTCCCGGCACCTGATCCTCCGACAGGGATGATGTGATGTCTGCAGCCGAGTGTTTCTAGAAGAGGTGTAAATAAATGTTAACTTCTGTCAGAAGTGATTTTGTTTATGGATTTAAATGTTATTTTAAAACTTACACCGAACGCCCAGAATCCAAACACAATGATGATGAAGTCGACTGTGTCAGCGAGGAACATCAGCACGTAGACGTCTGTGACCGCGCTGTACTCTGGGTGGATCAAGTTATAGAAGAACTGACGCATAGGAACGTAGATCTCCATGAACCTACAAAGAAAATAAAAATAAACTATTTTATTATGAGCAACGAAACAGGTGAAAATGCTCCAGGTTAAACAGTTAAACAGTCAAACAATAAAATCTGTCAACAGCTATGCTCTTCATTCACAGGACTCATTCAGGTTCCTAGAGTCTGCTCTGAACTGGTTTAAAGAGTTTTTAAGTGCAGTATGCTGGTCCTAACATTGCTGAGCAACTGGATTCTCGCAATGTCACAAGATCACGTGAGAATTGCGGAAGGACAACTCGCACTAAAATCCATCTTGTCAGGCTTCAAGTAATGCATTTGTGTCCAGCAAGCCAGACTACAAACCAATCAGCAGCCTGTGAGCAGCTACTGGCAGCTATGGGCGTGGCTTAAGTGTGTGAGGCAACATGGAGAGGCAACTGTTTGCTGTTCTAAACAACAACAGATGCTGCAATAGCATTAGTTCTATCAGAACTGGAGAGTATTTCTTCATTGAAAGAAGAGCAAAGAACGGCACTGAAGGCTTTTCTTGTTGGAAAAGATGTTTTTGTTCTTCTCCTGACTGGCTTTGAGTTTGACTGACAGATGGTTCATCCAATCACCTGCCTAGTTTGAAAGTGCCTGCCCTTTTCCAAACAGTTTCCAATGACGGCTTCTCAGATTGTTCTGTGTAAAAAAACATCTGGCGGGTCAGATTATGATGGTCGCTCTAGCTGGAACATTTCTGCAGTAGATCTAAAAATTTGGTCCCTCTTTGTGAATTCAAGTCATTGCAGCAGAAACTGAGACCTCTCTCTTCTGGCTGACGATATTTTGAGGTAATGATAAAAAAAAGAAAATGTAAAATGAGAAAGTTTGCTCCAGCCGGTGGGCGGTGCTTGGTTTTGGCTCAACTGGTTTAAATATGGCAGCTGGGTGACAACCTTTCTCATTTTACAGCTAAACAGTACTCTACAAGATGTTTCTAAAAACATTTGAGGCGTCATTACAGTAACAGAATATTGATTCATATTTGATCAGCGGTGCCTAGTTTGACCGTTTGATCGGAGTTTGCGAGTTTCGTGAGTAGTGATTAATAACTGCCCAGAGACTGCTCGGCTCTGATTGGTTGTTTGTGTTCTGGCACAGTAGAAATAAAATGCCATTAGGAGCACTAGGAGGAGGCAGAGGAACATGATTGTTTCCACAGATTATCTGTCTAATGTACTACTGTCAGGATATAGTGACCATTTTTGTAAAAATAACTTTTTATCATATTTGCTCAAAGTTACCAACTGCATCTTTAAGTTGCTGTTTTGCATTGGTCTTAGTTATTTGTATGGTTCACAACAGTCTTTGGGTTGTTTTAAGGCACCATTAAGATTGTTTTAGCATTTCTGTTCATTAGGATTTTATTGCATAGTTTGTCTGATCTTGTTTGCCTGTAACACATTGTTATTGCGGCTTATCTTGGCCAGGACAACTTTAAAAGGTAAAAGAAATACATGTGAGTTGTCTGTCTTATTTTGAGAGAAAATGTAAACAACTGAAGTATCTTCTCGATGTTTACTCTTCTCAACGTAATATGTCATAAACCACTTGTTCCGTCGTGATTGAATCTAGAACAATAACATGTTTTGATCGTCTGTTGCAGCACTTACAAAAATTACACTGACTGGCCTGACGGGAATGCTGTAATTAAAGGTCTAAATTTGGACCTTTGAAAGGTTTTCAGCTGCTCTTTCACTGATATAATTTTTCCATTATTCGTCTAGAATACTCGCTGAGCACAGTTCTCATCAATGCCCTCATAAAGTTACACACTTTCTTGTATAATCACAGTCACGACTGTTGGTCAGTGAGCAGCCGTGGGGTGGAGACAAAAAATACAACTTTTATGAAACAGCTATTCTTCATTGTACCGTTTTATGATGAAAGCTTTTCCTTTGAGGAGCTGCTCCCTCAGCTTCTCCATGATCATCTGTTTGCGGGTCTTCTGGCGGACGCTGGCCTCGCTGCCGTCCTTGTGGCTGCTGTTGTGGGAAGCAGTACTTCCTGTGGAAACAATTTACATTTTGAGCTGTAAATGAAGCATGACGAGGCGTTGAGTCACTCATACAGCCTGAGATAAAGAAAACACAAAGACTTAACCACAAGACATGTTTTTTTGTCATACAATCCGAGAGGATTCCTCCTATTTATTATTGTTGTTATGATTATTATTGAGCTTGCTACAAAAAGACACATTACTTTACACATTACACAAAGTCACATCCCTTATTTTTAAGGGAAGAGTTTCACTTGTTGACTTTCCTACATTCAGTCTCATGTTTTGAACCACTTGTCTAGTTCACTGGTTCCCGACCCCCACTAGGGGTCGCCAAAGCTTCACAGGGCGCGAGGCCTTCTTGATTTTAAGGGGTGTAACAACAGTCTTTTTTTAAAAGGCGTTTTAAAATGCTTAATTTTGGCAAGGAAAAAACTGGCATGGCCATTTTCAAAGGGGTCCCTTGACCTCTGACCTCAAGGTATGTGAAAATGGGTTATATGGGTACCCACGAGTCTCCCCTTTACAGACATGCCCTCTTTATAATAATCACATACAGTTTGGGGCAAGTCAGCACAATGACACACTGACAGCTGTTGTTACCTGTTGGGCTGCAGTTTGCCATGTTATGATTTGAGCATATTTTTTTATGCTAAATGCAGTACCTGTGAGGGTTTCTGGACAATATTTATCATTGTTTTGTGTTGGTAATTGATTTCCCAAAAAAATACATATATATGTTTGCATAAAGCAGCATATTTGCCCACTCCCGTGTTCATAAGAGTATTAAATACTTGACAAATCTCCCTTTAAGGTACATTTTGAACAGATAAAAAATGGACTATAGACAATCATGTGATTAATCGCAAATAAATATTTTAATCGATTGACAGTCCTATTAAAAATAAACAAAACAAAAACATAATACAGACAAATAATTGTATTAAAAGTTCCTAAAAATAACAGGAAAACTCATCTCTGATGCAGGATTCACAGGAAATAATCTGCTCAAAATTCAATCAAATCGCTATTGCGTTCTCTATTTGGGTTAATTATACAGTTCATCCGTTGTGCTGTACTGTTATTGCTATGTTTTGAATATAATATATATAATATGTAACATCAATGAAATATGTCCCTCAGTCAGAGGTCGTCAGTTTACTCAATGATAGAAAAGGGGTATCTTAAGGAAAGAGGTTGGGAACCATTTAATAGACAATAGAAAAGGATCCTCACCTCTCTTGGACCTTGCAGAAGAGTGGAGAGACCGGTGAGAAATGTGTGAGCCTCCGCTGGAGCTCTTGCGACGCTGGTAGGTCTGCTGTTGCGGGAAGTGCACCTGGACATGTCCTGAATCAATGGAGGTCCCAAAGTTTAAGGATCTCAAGGTGTGAGTGGAGCCTCTCCCCTCACTCATCAGCGAGGAGGCATGTTCAGACCCCTTCTCGCTCTCCTCCTTGTCTTTTTCCTCGTCCTCTGACTCACTCTGACGAGAGGCCTCTCTCTTTTCTTTGGTGTCGTCGTCGTCCCAAAGACCGTGGCACTGGAAATGGAAAGAGGAGGGAAAATGCAGGGATTTGTAAAGACCATATCATATTATTTGCCCAGATTAACTGAGAGTCTGGTACAGGGAGTGCAGTTGCATTCAAACATTTCACAGCACATCCCAAACTATCACAGTCACAGTGCTTTTCCCATAAAGGGCTAACAGTGCACTCTACATATATTCTTTCATTTGTTGAGCAGGAAAACTGCAGAGAAACCGATGAAGAGAAATGCTCTAATGTACCAAGATTAAATCTCTTTGCAGGAGGGACACACACATCTAAATTGGGTCAATACTGGCCTTTTACAGCCTTTCAGGGGGTCCTCTTTGACCACAGATACATAATCAATCAGAAATATAATAGTTACGGTGGCCTTCAGGTAACGTAAAAAAAGTGAAAGGCTCTCTCTGGAGCCGGTGTTTGGTTTGAGCAACATGGCGGACTCCGTGAAGACGACCCCCTCCCTACGTAGATATAAATGGCTCATTATAAGCTAACAAAAACAAAACAATTCTAAGTTTCAGGTGACTATACATAAATAAAACATAGTTATGAATATTATACTCTATATATTTCTGCTAATAGATCCCTCAAAATGTTGCACACTGGTCCTTTAAAAGGGATGGGGAACAATATATAGCCTTTATAGAACAATTATATCTATGGGAAGCGCTAACAGCCTGATTGTGTTCAATGGATAAAGCTGAGAATATTCTTCAGAACAAATTGCATGAAAAGACAAAAACCAACAATGTGTGAGTCCATTTCACAACACTTTCCAACTTCCCCGACTGGTCTGTGGCACTCATTTGTTTCTACTGAAGAGGTGAATCTTTAAAAACTGGTCTAAAATATCTAGTTTCATTTTTATAAAAGGCTAAATAAATAAAACAGCTTGGCACTGTAGTTTTTAGTAAATGCAGGGTTCCCACTCTTTTCTATAGATTATTTTTCAGGACTATTTCAGTGATGATCTACCTGGTATGACAGACAGGGATCACCCTATTCACTAACATGTTCATCTCTGTGGTAGTCTCATTTAAAAGACGTACAGTCTATGGCATTGCCTTTGAAGGGACAATAGGAGTATTTAGCCTGTGTTTTGGGCTCCCATTCATTCTTTTGACACCGGCTTCCCATTCATTATTATCCGACTCTCTTGCTAAATCTATCACAACATCAAAAACGTGTCTTATCAGCCATAAAAAAAAGATGCTAGCATCGCAGAGTCCTCCACATACTCTCACAAAATCCATAGTGGTTATCTATTCATCTTGATGATGAAAGTATGGAACTTTCAGTTAGACTTGTATGTGAAGATTTACTCAAGATAAACTATAGGGTTCATGTTCATGGTATTAAAAGCAACATCCAGTTGTTAGTAGCATTAATTAATTGTTAGTTTGGGTTTTTTCATGGAATTTGTTGACAATTAGAAACATTTAGAATATCACTGTATTTATAATTTACTGTAATATCATGCACATATTCAGGTTAACACTGTCCAAATATTCTGTGTTTGCAGGAACCTTCAGAATGGATCTGTGGAAGAAGAGAGCCAGTAACTGGAGCAGGTCGTAGAGGACGTAACCGTCCTTCTTCTCCACTCCAATGATGTTGGCAGGGTGATATGGTTGACTTTTATGGACTTTTCTGTCTTCGTTGTGTTTCCAGAAGCCAAACTGGAAGAGGTATTTGATGACGATGGTGACCTGGAGGGAAAACAAAATGTGTGTCAGGGAAGCTGTCAGGATTAGTCAAAAGGAATTCTGATTTATCTTTTAACTTTTTGTACCTGGGAAATGTTCCTAAAGGTCTCAGTAAAAGCGACACATAGCTTTTGAAGATCATTATGGCTGCTCGTAAGAAAACTATAACAAACTCCTGAGGAAGGATCCCTCCATTGCCCTTCTTACCAACATTATCAACTGTAATTTCACTCTTCGTCTTCAAAAGGAGACGGGGGGATAAATACTGGGAAAAATGGGACAGTTCTAACCATCTAGACTCTTAGCAGTTTTTACCTGTACACCTTTATTTTTTTTGATGATTGATTATTATTGATTATCTTGTAATGTCCCAGTACACACCTGGTCTATGTTAAAAAGGATTAGTCAAAAGAAATGAAAAAAAATCAACGTTTTCCAATAAAACATAAGAGGGACTGTTGTATAAAAATCTATAGGTGAATTCTGATCTTACTCTTAGACCACAATGCAATTACCTTTCTCTTATCTTAGCTGTGCACTAATATTTGTATTCAACGCATCACTGCAACAAATTCATTTTTATACTCCGACCTGTTGGATGATATTGTCAAAAAGTGTTTAAAAATATAATACATTTAAAGCTTTCTGTGCTTGTCTCAACTTTCTGCCACTCACCGTGGAGAGCAGAAACAATTTGGTCCTCTGTACCAGAGCTTTATTCACTTATGAGATATCCACCATAACGTCAACAAAACTAATACAAAACTTACATCTTGAAGGATAGCCAACAACATAATGTAATGGTTGACAAAATGATACCACCTGCAGATGTGATTGATCAGTTGATGCTTTGGACATCTTCGTATTGAACTGTACCTCAGTATATATGATGGCAGTCATCCAATATCGCTTGCTGGGCCGGGGCACTGACAGCATGGCCCAGAGGAAGATAGTGGTGGGAAGGACCAGGGTGACACAGGAGGCAGATACCATGTGGTTGATGATGATGACCAGGTAGCACACCATCTCTGAGTGAGCCACCAGCATGTTGTAGAGGGCGTAGCCGAGCTGGAGGATCAGAGGCTGTTTTTGGTAGAATCTATCTGACTGATCCAGTTCCTCATCATAAAACATCCTGGACAGACACAAAGAGATGGGTTGATTTGGTGTTTGATTATTTTTCTGATTCTAAAATATTACAGAAACAAGAACAACTGGGTTTATAATTGTCTTGTTCTGTCGCTTTGCATTATTCTAAACTTGCAGATTATTCTTGAGTCACAAAAGCCTGCGAGCATGGATGGATTACTG
Source organism: Helicolenus hilgendorfi (assembly GCA_916700815.1). Classification (NCBI taxonomy): domain Eukaryota; kingdom Metazoa; phylum Chordata; class Actinopteri; order Perciformes; family Sebastidae; genus Helicolenus; species Helicolenus hilgendorfi. The sequence goes on from CAKALG010008829.1 coordinate 27,435, forward strand.
AACGGCCCAGGGGTTTAAGATATCAGGGGGCCTGTGGGCAGCACTTGCAAAATGACACTGAAACACACACAAATAACCACAAAGAGATATAAACAACCGTATGACTACAAATAAAAAAGCAAAAAAACGCAAAATGACTTCAAAAAGATGCAAAATGACTACAAAGAGACACAAAACAACCACAAAGAGACACACAATAACCACAACGAGACGCAAAATGACCACAGAGATGCAAAACGGCCCCAAAGAGACGCAAAACGACCGCAACGAAACGCAAAATGACCAAAAAGAGACACAAAGCAACCACAAAGAGATGCAAAACAACTACAAAGAGATCCAAAATTATTCTTTCAGTCTGGGCGTCTTGTTCCTATGTATGAGGGGCGATGGGTCTTTAACATGTCTGTGCCCAGGGGCCTGTTGTCCCATAATCAGTTTCACAAGTGCTCCTCAATCACAGACTGGCTCAGGGAAGAGGACCTGAAAGTCTGGATCACATTGCAGTTATTTTTGTTGTTGTTGTGGGATGTGCAGCAGTTTATTTTAGTATAATACAATCTAAGTATTGGATTGAAATTTTAAAGCTGCAGTGCAAGAGGCAACAACCCCAGTATACGTGTATGGTGTAGCTAGGATCATTTGAAATTTGGAGATACCAGTTCCAACAGCATAAAGCATTCAATGAAAACACTGATAGAGACTCTGTAATACAGAAATATTTCAGGAAGTACTCTGTAGACGACACAAACATACAACTTTAAGGATGAACTAGGAGCTATTTATTTAAATT
>CAKALG010008841.1:0-11327 GCA_916700815.1 Helicolenus hilgendorfi
AATGAAAATACAAGTCGTTTTCTTGTTTCTGCCACTTTGGATTTAATCCAATAAATAAAGCATCAAAACGTACATAGACCCTGTACCTTCAACGTGATTGACTAGCCCTCGGGGCAGCTCTTCGTCCTCTCATGAGAGCAGACTGGACACTACAGTGACTATTTTTAAAGCAAAATCAAAAAATCCACAGTACAAAACTGACAAACCAAAAGCAAACCTGAGCCTTAACTGTTGCTGATAGTCATATGTGAGCCTATTGAACACGATGTAACATATGTTTACACAATTATGATCCAATAAGCCACAATCCTATTACTGTAACCCACGTCACAGATACAATTTCAGTCTAAACCTCTGCTTTCATAACAACACAGCAGTCCATCTCTGAGTGAGTGTGACCTGCTTGACTAGAGTGTCTATATCTTCTAAGACCCATCTCTATGAGAGACTAGATATGACACAGGCTAATACCTGACGCATGTGTTATAATGAGCTCGTAAAACTATATGGGGCCTTGTTTCCAACAAGATCCACTAACCAGCCTCTGCAACGTGTACAAGTCCATAAAACTTTATTGGTTCCCACCCATTGCATCCCTAGCCATTAATTGTCAGGGTGGGCGGTGTGTTCCATTACTAAGTGCAATCTAACCTTGTTCAAAAATAAATAGACCAAGAATATAAAACATGTCTGATGACTCACAACACAAGTTAAGTGAGAGCATAATTTAGAAGAGAAGAATACATTTATAATTTAAAAACCCAATACCATTTCATTTCTCATATCTCTCACACCTATTGTATTGCATTTAATACCCCGTACATGTTGGCTTCACTGTAGTTTACTTACAGCCTTTAATAAATTAACATAATCAATTCTGTGTTAATCGTTATGCAAACCACAGCATATTTTGCTTGTATGCTGTGAATGTACTGCGATGTATGAATAGAACAACGAGGTCAGGCTGGAGAAAAAAAAAAAAAAATCAATGCAATTCTATAGGGTCTACTGCATCTAGCGTTGAGTGATCTTAGATCAATGGCCATGAACACCTTCTACATGTTGCACCACGCGTGATTATTTTGATCCTAGAAAGGCGCTCATTTACAGTATGAACACACACACATACGCCTCAGGCATCAATCACGACACAGTAACTGCAGTGCTTTCCATATTTAAATAGGGAAACCACTTTGAGTTTGAATTTATATTGAAAGCTATATCACCGGATTTTTCAATGTTGTTTTTTTTTAATAAAATTTCTGTTGTGACATCTGTTTTCAATTTAGCTCTTTTAGTCCAACCACTGTTCTTAAATGGCATATTTTACACATGAGGATAGTTGCATAATGTCTTCCGTGGCTCTGAAGGGAGTTTTCTAACATCTGAAAAATGTAACCCTGATGATGGTGTAGAGGTGTAGATTTTGAAAAGCGTGGGCATTTGCCAGGCAGGAAGGGTCTAACAGAAAATGCTATCCAGTAGCATTTTGGGAAACGTAGGACCCAGTGTTTTTGGTGATTGACCCACAGTAGGTAGGAGTGGCCTCTGTTTTACAGACTTTGATTATTTTTGTTTTAAATCAGTTTCTTGCACAATTTCATGGAATTGCAATAGTAAATCACTGAATACCACTTTAACCCTCATCCTACCGACTGGGGTTCCCGCAGACAATAGAGGTATATGTGTGTCATATCTCACAGGTACTTTAAAAACTTTAACAATCCATTTGTTCCTAATGTCTTATATCTTTGTTTTCTGTTTTAATTTGTGCTTTTTTAAAAATACCAATGTATTGGGTTCCTAGAGGACCACAGTCAAAAGCACCCAATTGCCAATCTATTTTCATTTTATACAATATGCAAATCAACTGTAACTTTTCTAAAATAAAGGATACATGTTTTTGTCTTCCAATGACATTAATTCCATAAGTAACAATGTTTTGAGAAGAAATAAGTAAGAATTTTGCTATGATGGTTGTTTCTTACAGTAGTTTATTCTTGGAGTCCCCAGCGACCCCAGTCGGTAGTCATTGTATGTTATTTAGGTTGGTAGGATGAGAGTTAAGGAGCAAAGACCACTACTATATATTATTGTTATTATTACTTACAGTGTATATTGGTCCATCTGTTAATTAGCAATATATCTCAGCATACTTAACAGAGTTCAGGGACATTTGATAGAACATTAGGCCATGAGCATGGAAGACCTCAAGCAGCAGTACATGTAGCTCAGATGGTAAAGGCTGTGGTTAACCATTGGAAGGTATAGACTTGGTGTTTTGATCATATCAAAGTGTTTCTAAGCCAAGACAGTGAGCTCGGAGTTGCTTCCCAAATGTACTGTAAGACGCTTCGGATACAAGTGCATGATGAAAGTAAAGATTGTTTTGGGTGTAGACAGCAACAACGTGTAGCCATTTATAAATATCTTTATCTTTTGGCTCATAACTACTGAACCATGAAATGCAGGAAGATAGCACTACAGCAACAAAAATGAGTTTAGACTTAAACTCAGTGAGTCACTTGAATTTTTTGCACTACGCATACTTGTAACTACAACTGTAACGCTACTCTCGCCATCGGCCACTTAGCATGACTGTCACTATCACTATGTGTATTTAGATGGAGATCCAGAGAGAGAGTGAGAGAGAAAGAGAGACACAGACTAAGACATTCTAAACATTTTCTATTACTAAAATAATTAATTTAGATGAGCTTGGTGGAGATAATGTGTGTGCCTTTTAGCTTCACTACATTTATTTAAGGTTTGTTATTGGGAGTTTGTGCCGCATTGGAATATTTATTCCAAGTACCATATCTTTGTCCTTCTTTTGCAGCCTGTCATTTGCATCCGCTGACTTGAATACAGAATCATACTTGTTAACATTTTAGCCCCAAAGCATGAGGATGACTTGTGTGTGTGGAGTGAATACATCATTCATTTCTGTCTCTGATAGTGATTCATGGCCTACAGCCTTTTGTGGCTGACAAAAGATAGACAGCTCACTGGCCTGCTCCCAACATGCCCCTAGTACACATCTCTAACACAACTGATACTGTAGCCTAGAAACTTTTAACTTAACAAGTAAACAAACACTGAGTCTGCCAGGCTGCATGTTAAGCTTTTAAAAATCCATCAAATGTGAATCGCAGTGCCAGCAATAAGTAGAGACACACTGTCAAAAACAGAAGTCTAAAACAGGGTTATGTATGCACTGATATTCAACAGGAGTCTACAGAGCCCGAGATATGTCACTGAGAAAAAAAAATAATACAAATTTCAAGCTCTTTCTCTCACTCTCTCGACACCCAAATAAAGTCACAAATCCACTCTTTAATGAAAAATATATAGAAGCTGTATAGGTTAACTGCTGCCACGCGCACAGGTCAATGTTTAAAAAATGTTTTGCACATTCCAGCGCCTAATTTGTGTTGTTTAGTTGGTGGAGGCGTACATACAGACATCTCAATAAATCATTATGCTTTTCATGTACAGTTCAGCCCCTTTCTTTTTTATCTACAATTTCACAGCGTTAATCCGTTATGTTAATACATTTTACCCATTATGTTCACATCACTGAATTATCCGTTCATAATTCTAGTATCTCCAAATAAAGAATGGGCATTTTTGCACATGTGACACAGCAACTTCATTACATTTTTTATTTTACTGTACAAACTCTACGTATCCAACGTGATCTCATCCCGACCCATCATATTTTGCCGCTTTGGCAAAAAAAAGTTTTTCGTAGTAACTTGACAAGTTCTGTCAATCGAAATCGGAATATTAAAATATTATAAAATATAAATATATAACTGCGATTAATCACATGATTGTCCACAGTTAATCACGATTGATCGCACATTTTTTTTTTATCTGTTCAAAATGTACCTTAAAGGGAGATTTGTCAAGTACTTAATACTCTTATCAACATGGGAGTGGGCAAATATGCTTGCTTTATGCAAATGTGTATATTTATTATTAGATATCAATTAACAACACAAAACATTGACAAATATTGTCCAGAAACCCTCACAGGTACTGCATTCAGCATAAAAAATATCATAACATGGCAAACTCAAGCCCAACAGGCAACAACAGCTGTCAGTGTGTCAGTGTGCTGACTTGACTATGACTTGCCCCAAACTGCATGTGATTATCATAAAGTGGGCATGTCTGTAAAGGGGAGACTCGTGGGTACCCATAGAACCCATTTTCATTCACATATCTTGAGGTCAGAGTTCAAGGGACCCCTTTGAAAATGGCCAGTTTTTCCTGGCCTGAAATTGAGCATAAGTTTGGAGCATTATTTAACCTCCTTTGCAACAAGCTCATATCACATGGTTAGTACCAATGGACCCTTAGGTTTTTTAATTTCATATGATAACTATCACATGTCTTCCCTCTACCTTTAAATCTGAGCCTGCCACAATCTTAAAAATATGTGGGTGGGTAGGTGGGTGAATGGGGGAAAGAGGTCTCAAGCCAATTTGGAAAAGTTATCTATTATGTGCAAAATCAACAAAAATATGTGATAGAAAAAAAAACATGACCGGACGTCCAACTCTGCATCATGTAAATGGTTATAATTTACGAAGGACGGCCATATATCTGATTCCATGCATGTCAGGCTATGACATCATCAGAGATAATATATAGTTAATTCGGGGCGTAGTGAAAGATATTGCAGCACGCAAGCCCCTCAGAAACCACTGAGGCCGGTGGCTGTAATAACTGTTTATTTATTTTAAAAAAAAGAGTGGCTGTATTTTCACTATTCTGTTTCATTTGCAATGTAAATGTATTATGACGAGATATTGAGCAAAGGGTATTGCAGGTTTTATCTCAGTCCAGGGGAGGGTCCAAAGAAATTATTAATAAGGCTCAGGAGGGTCTCGCTTTTTATTTTTTATTTTATAGAATAAAATCTTACATTCAGCCCTCCTCCCCATTCCAACAGTTCCGTACTGTCTCTTATAAATAATGAATGAAGTTACAGATGCCGTGACACATACTTAAAAATGCCTATTCTTAATTTGCAAGACTCTCGTATCGTTCTTGCTGCTGTGTGATGGCTACAGGTATTTAATATTAATCCTAAAAATATTATTCACTGACATGAACATAAACTCAGGCCTCCTCCAACCAGAGCCTCAAAAATTGTGGGTTTTACGCTCTCTTTAATGAATATTGATCAATCTCGTATAGATGGAATGAAATACTGTATATTTTCCATTAAGGAGTGGCTTAAACAATATTAAATTGAGTGCATTAATTACTAATTACATCGGCACATATGTGGGAAGCATAAATTGGTTTGGCAACAGTTCACCACGGGGCTAACAGACACCCATATACAGGTAAACACACAAACTACGGGAACTACACAACACAGCAGGCTGAGATACAGTAAGCCAGTTACTATATATACACAGATGTATAGAGTAGGCTATGTTAAATATATAACCACATATAGAAGGAACATACTATGTAACTCAAGCAGTTTATCATCTAAAACAAACATGATGATATGCCATTGACCTGAAATAACCTTGGAGAATTTACTTGTTGTAAATACAAGACTTCCCTCCTTTACTGTAACATCAGTTGATTCCAGAGAGCTCTGTTGATTTGCATTAGAAAAAAAAAAAAGTGCTATTAGCATATCTCAGCTGTACTGGCACCGTTTTTGCTTACTACTAGGAAAACAAGCAGACTCAAACGAGAAGACACATATTCAAAATCGCTTTTTAAGATGGATGCTGTTTTTGCATTTGACAATAATGATGCCCTACATGAACACGCAATCATCTGTTTAAGTTAGAACAGTTGGCTATTTTCTATTTCTGCATTTGGGGTTTCATCTGTACTCCTCTTACTGGTTTGAAGTGGGCAGGTGTCCGATGGAAAAAGGAGATCTCCCATATTTCAGTGCAGCGATCAGAACTGAGCAATATTTGAATCAAATTGTGATGACAGTTGTGTGTTTGTTTGCTTACACTACTTTTCACCCGGGGTAACTTAACAAGGCTGACAGGTAGTGTTTCACTGCAGTCTCTGGTTGAAAGTCTGTTGCCTCGGACCACAGCCAGCATCACTGTTGAGTGTGGTCAGAAGGTGTGCTCAGTTGCAACCGTAACCACACCCGATAAATGTCAGAGGTAGGGATGCACCAATCCGACTTTTTCAGTCCCGATACGATACCTGGGCTTTGGGTATCGACTGATACCGAGTACCGATCCGATACCAGTGTTTGATTAATAAACTGTATGCCTCACTGTGTGGAAGTGACTGGGATCATTGTTTTATGTGTAAAGAAACATCAGGTTTGACTTAAACATCGCTCTCCTAACTTTTTAAAACAAAATGTAACAAAATACATAGATACAAATTTAGTGAAGAGATATTTATTATTAGAATAATAAATCTTTAAATTGACAGGAATTACAATTCAACTTTAAACCCTTTTAATGCAGCAACAAATTGGTCAAAACTTTAACAGGAATTCAAATTCTAGTATATAATGTTTATAGTGTAAAAACATAGAATTTAATTTAATAGATTGGCCCCATTTTACGATATCCGATCCAGATATTCGAGTCGGTATCGGCCCGATATCCGATCGGGTATCGTATTGGTGCATCCCTATTTAAAAGGTCCTGGATTACGCATATACATCCCTGCAGCTAGTTGAGAAGTTAAACCACTGAATAAAAAAAATACAGATTTTTTTTTTGTTTCTTATTTAGTCATAAATATTTAATGTTACTGAAACTGTAACTTTTCAGAGGCTTTAATGACTAGTGTGTGTCTACATGAAATACTGTCTCCAAATCAAATTTCCCTTGTGGGACGATAAAGAATTAAACAGAATTGTTATCCACTCATAAAAATCCTATTTTGTGCTGGAGCTTGTAACTGAAACTCACTAGCAGCAGTGCAACCAAGGTAAAAAAAGTAACACCAGAGCTATGAAACAAAACTTTTTCCATGATCTATGTACATATATGCATAATGAATACGTTATTTGCACACTGTATGCATAAGTGATCCATGTCCCTGACATGAATGAGGCATACATACACAGAGATGGTGATACATCACACGATGGAATATTTCACCGTACAATATTATATTATACTATGTCAAAAATATGTGCTGACATCATTAATGTGAATCACATAAACACACAAAGTACAGTAGTTCTCCGTCAATGTCAAAACGAGAGCCTGCAGTTCAAAAAAGTCAGCAGAGAGCTGCACCCTGCCGTCACCCAGCCACCTAGAAGCACCAGTGACACTCAAACGAATTAAGGGTGCCATTCTGAGCAATTATGGAATTTAGTGGTCACATTGTCAGAATGATTTGGCCAGAGAGGGATAATTCAATTAATACATCATGGGTCATTAGCCATGTTCTCCTTTGGCCAGCGGAAGAGGCAGTCCTGAAGGTACCAAATGACCAGTAAAGTGGAGCGTAATGCAATTTGATTTTTAGAGTTATTAGATGATGAGAGAGGGAGAAGGAGAAAGAGACGGAAAGACCGACAGATAGACTGAGAGACACGAGGAGGAAAATAGAGAGAGACAAATTGTTTTCCTAATTATGTTTTTTGGCCTCTTCTTGTTCCATCGCTGCTGTTTGTGATTTCATTCTCTGTGAGTATTTGTCTATATAGCAGGGAGGGGCACAAGTGGAGGGATAAGTGTCTCATCATATCAACCGCTGTATTGTTTTGCACAGAGTCACCACTGAATCACAGATAAATAATAAGCCAAAAGGAAGATAAAGTGGGCTCAAATGTACCGCCAGGAACTAAAATACCACAAGTACCCAACATAAAAAAAGGTGGGCAGAAATCCTGCTATATGCTTACACACACATGCATTCACATGTGCACAGACTTAGATACACTATCTCTCTCACTCTATATATATCTATCTACCAATGACAAGGACAGCGTGAGCACAGCTAAAACAGAAATAATTCAAAGCAAATATCCACCGTTGACTCCTGTCTCTTTACAATAAATTACATCCGCTATCTTGCGTCTTTCTGGTCGCAGGTGAGGGCATATCTATGCTGATGGCAGCCATCCTGCTCCCTGGCGAGAGTTCATTAAACTCTGATTACCCTTGCCCCAACTGTTCCCCTCGCCCGCCACCAGTGCAGACGGACAGTCAGAGGAAAGAAAGCATGTTTACTGACGAGGAGCGGGGGGAACTTCCAAGCCTCCGGGAACTGAGCAGGGCTGTGATGTGATTATGGCGTATGCGCCGCACGGGATATTGCAACTTCACATTCATCACTGGCCCAAAAAGCATTTTTTTCCCATACACTATTATTGGAAAAGGAGGGGCAGTAAAACGGTGAATATTTATTGAGTGTCAAAAACCCCCCAAAATGACTCTTTTTATTATTTGAATTGAATCCATCCAGTCCAATAACATTTGGGAATTCCAGGAGAGCCGTATGATTCAATTATTTTTTCTCATTCATGTGTGCGAGGAGCCAGTAGGAAGTCAGCCGGCTTGGCCAGCGGAAGTCTGGGACGTGCACGCTCTCAACTGGCTCGTCAGAAGAGGGATAAGGTCTGCCTGCTCTATGGGCCCACAAATATGGAAGCACGAGGAAGCCAGCAGAGACTTTTTCAGCCTACGCGCCCAGTGAGCAACTTTAATGAAAATGAATGGGGTGCCATCTATAAACATGATATCCAGTTGTCATTAACCCTTTAAAAATGGACATTATTTGCATGATTCTGTTTAAATCAATTAAAAAATAATAACCATAAAAGCTAGAGCATGAATTCTTTTCACAGCCGAAAGCTAAGGCTTCTGTCTTTCGCGTCATCAAGTTGTATGCTTGTGATGATGTCATTACGTCACGTAGGGTACAAAACCTGGTGACAACATGCGGTGGCGTCAGAGTATTGCCTCGTAATGGCCGCGGAAGATCGTTGTTAGCATGATCCTGTTTAAATCGATCTAAAATAAAAAGCATAATAGCCAGAGCATTCATTGTTTTTGCAGGTGAAAGCTAAGGCGGCTTCTGTCTTTCACGTCATGTTGTGCGCTTGTGATGATGTCATTACGTTACATTATGTGCGGAATGTAACAAAACTATCAAAATGCCTTTGCACTCAATCTGAGCATATCTCAAAAACTAAAAGATGTATAGTTCAAATAACTTGAGGGGTGTTAAGATATATTTTGTTCATGTTTTTACATTTAGAATTCTTTTGGATCAATATATTTTTTGTATTTATTTAGCAACATTTCAGGAAAAACATGTCCAATTTTTTTAATTTTTTTTATTTGACACTATTTCAATACTGTTATCGATTATTAAAGTTTAATGACTGACACAACCTTGTATCTTATGTTATACAGATTTTAGGGAAATGAGTACCAAGTTCAAGTAATACATTCTCGGATACTTCTGATACACAGAATGATACCTCCATGTATAAGTATAGAGTACATGTCTAAAACAAGCCAATTTATTTCATGTTATGTCTGCTTTCTCTCAGCTCCATGATGCAATGCTAACGATTTTCAAATATTCTTTTAGCAAATATTAAACAGTTGAATTAACTTCTTAAGATGAAAATTGTGTTTTTTTGAATCAACACATGATGTGAAACACTGTGATGTCTCACGCGGAAATACTTTTTCTGACTCATCTGAAATCCTGGGAAAGTCTCCAGTGACGATTTCAACAGCAACGCCATGAAATATACATAAAAAAGAAAAAAAAAATCACTTTGAAGTCAAAGTACTGTAACAGACTTCTTACAAGCCAGACCTATATGTCCTCGGATACCTCCGTTATGAGCGGAAGAGACTCCATTAGACTTTTCAAACAAGTCAAAGACCACTGTGACCTGACAGGACCCTCTGAGTACAGTAAGGGGGTCAGATTGGATTATATTCTACACTCATTTGAATTCACATTCGCACAGTATATGCAACTTACTCTTGTATGAAGACTCATTTAGTATGTACATAATTGTATAGCTAGCTGTGCCTGTATTTGCAGGAAAGAGCTGGCAAGCTGTTTCCCACACATACTGTTTTATGATTGACAAAATAAACGGCCAAGCCTACTGCCCTTGAAGAGAGACAGCTAACATCATTGTTGGGTTCTTTATATGTCTTAAAATAGTACCTTTGAGCAGCGTTTTCAGTGTTTCATTGGGCAGCAGACAGGAACTGAGAAACTGGCAAGCTTCAACATAAAATAATCCAAGCTCTGTGTGGTACACAGTTTTTTTAAAGCAGCCAAATGTGATTGAAGTTGGAAAAACATGAGGCTCTACTGAATATGTTTTTATTTTCCTAAAAAAACGATCCACAATTAATTCTGGTAGCTGAAAATGGAATTCATAGTTTTCTATTAAATTTGTAGATGTGTCCTAAACCTTTTTCCCACAATCCTCTAGGGTCAGGTGCAGGACAAATGAAGGAAAATACACACACACACTTTTGGCAATCAGGTTTTTAGTGTACCACCATGGGTATGTGAAGGATAATTAAGGTCTAGTTGGGCTCAGGCTTCAGCACACATGGTACAGCTAAAGCGAATGCTTGAATTTTCAGGCCCACTGAAACCTCTAATTTAGCTCCTCAGTCTAATGGCACTCTACATCTCCATCTCCAGAGCCCTCTGAGGGGTCCTGCTGGAGCAACTATGATTAAAAGAAAAGTAATCTCTCGTCAGGGTAGAGCGAAAACTATCATAAAAGCCCGCTTAATTACAGAAGGACTGTGGACACATGGCCAATTTCAAGCTATGGGCTCCATACTTACAGACTTTCATTTCAAGAGAACACGCCATCGATGTCTGTGCAGCAATGACCAGTGATGACAACCCCCCTCCTCCACCCGGCAAACACATATCTCTCTGCCTCTTGCCCCTGGAGCATGCCAACCTAGCAGCTGGCAGGGAGCTGATGAATGGCAGACGACCAGCAGCTGAGGCAATGCTGCTCTTCTTCCTTCAATCCATGAAGTGTTGCTCGGTTGATTCCCTATTTCTACTGAGTCACTGCTCAGAGTCGGCACTGTACTGTAAATGTTTCTGCCTTCCGATCGAATATTTTTTATCCGTCCCGTTCTTATGGATCCAACCTCATTCAAGGATTCAACAAACATTTAACGCGCGTTGTTGCATCAAAGGATTCGTTCCAACTGCTGCACCCCCACGCTCCCCACACCACCAGCCCATCCATTCTCCTGTTAAACAGTCTGCCCCCGTAGCCCTCCCAGTTGGCAAGTGTCCTCCATTTCCTCATTCCTTCCTGTTTCTCTGTGGGGCATCCG
>CAKALG010008849.1:0-11291 GCA_916700815.1 Helicolenus hilgendorfi
ATATCAAAGGACAAAACAACAACAAAAAAAACAAACAAAACCAAACAAACCATGAAGTAGTGGAGTAAATTAAAGGTAGAGTGTGAGTAACATCTATTATGTGTTTTTTTTTTATTATTTCAAAATTACAGTATACATAGTAACAGGAGAAAACATTAAAAAATATTTACTTCCAGAAGAAGCATAGCGAAAACCTAAACAAAGAGCTGTGCCAAACATAAAAGGACAGCAGAAATGAAACAAAAACAAAACAAATTTTAAAAAAAGCACAATAAAAATAAATAAATAAATAGATAATAATTTTTTTTTAAAAACACGCAAGAGTATGGCAATAATTTCACTTATAAACTTAAAAAATATTGCATACATTCATTGTTTTCATTGCTTTTTTGTTTTGTGAGGAAGACATTGTTGACAGATATAATTCCATCTCTTCATAAATACAAAGAAATTAGGCTTTTTTGGGTAAATTTACACTTGTGAATGTGGAACTTCACGAGAATTAAAATTAAATTAATAAGAAAAAATGCATTACTGTCTTTGTCACTGTAATCGTAGCAACCAAATATAATATTTCTATAGTACATCTATTATGTGTTGTTGTGGTTGTCTCTTAGGCTGTGACATGCACTAGCGTATCCTGCAGTTAATCTTCTTATTAAAAATGTGAAATAAAATGTGTCTCTCAAAAACTCATAAAAAACAAACAACAAAGAATAAAGTCTGTAACTCCTCCAGTCCACCTTAAAATGAGACGTCACCGCAGAGCGCCGCCTCCCCTGTGAGCTGAGCGGAAGTAGAAGGAGGAACAGGAAACAGACCTCTGACAGCACAAACACCGTCTGCCTGTCTGTCTGTCGCTGGGGAGACAAACTCTCCGGACTCTGTGTGTTTTATTCTTTAACTTCAAAGTCTGAATGGTGTAGAAGTAGAAGATAACGTCAACATGGTTCACATTTCGCAGCATCTCTCTAAACTCCGGGTGTCACTTCTCTCCTTTCTTCTTGTTGTCTCCCATGGCGACGCCAGCGTCAACCCGACGGAGGAAACAGCAGAAACTCACAGTAAATACTACAATTATGTCGCTTTAACGGGGCTTTTGCAGTCCTTAGCTCAGAGATACCCTCACATAGCGAACCTGTCGAGTATAGGTCAGTCTGTGGAGGGCAGGGAGCTCTGGGTGATGCGGATCACCAAGGACCCCCTTAGAGACGCTCCGGGGAAACCCAGGTTTAAGTACGTGGGCAACATGCACGGAGACGAGACCGTGTCCAGGCAGGTGTTGGTCTACCTGGTGGAGCACCTGCTGACTAAATACGGAGAGGAGCCGCGTATTACTGAGCTGGTGGACACTACGGATGTTCACATCATGCCCAGTATGAACCCTGATGGATTTGAGAGGTCCAGAGAGGGAGACTGTGGAGGCAGCAACGGGGGGAGGGATAACGCCAAGAGTATGGACCTCAACAGGAGCTTTCCTGACCAGTATGATGAGAAAAAAGCCAATCCAGATAATATACCCGAGGTCATGGCTATGATGAGGTGGATCCAGGAGAAAAAGTGAGTCACCTTGTCTTGTACACATAACCCCTCAGTGTCCAGCTGTTTGAGGTCTTGTTGCCTTAGAGGACAGGCTGGAATGACTTAAGTAAACCTCATTGATCTCAAACACCTTTTGGTCAATATATCTCACAGCGGAGGATTTGGAGAGTGACAAACATTCCTGTCAGCAACTCTGTTCTTTGTCTCCTATAGGGCCTCAGGGCACCAGGTGTTGTGTCTGACTCATAATAAAGTCTGTGACACCATGTTGGCATGGTGTGTGAGACTGAAACGATAATTCAATTCAATTCAATTCAACTTTATTCATTCAACTAAAAAAGAAACACATTCATATGTAGGCTATCTTGCCAGTGGATTGATAAGTATGTTTAGTATTCTGCAATTCTCGAATAATCATCCCTAATCGGTGTGTTAGACTGAGGCTCACTTGGAAGCAGGGTCTGAAATTAAGTTTTTTCCTCATATGCCGCTGTGGCAGATCACTCAACATTTCTACTAGCCACACAATTTTTTTGTCTGCCACTTCTGAAATCTATGTAGAACGCTTTAGAATTGTAAACACTAGGACTGTGTATTAGCAATAATCTGGCGATACGATACGTATCATGATACAGGGCTTACGATTCAATATATCGCGACATATTGCGGTACTGTAAGCAAGGCAATATATTGATTTTTGAAAATCTAATTTAGGAAAACGGTCATAGTATGTAAAGTCACACCGCCAGATGCATAAAATCTGAGTTAAAATGTTTTTTTTTTATGCAATCAGAAGAGTAGGATCTGCATTTGCATTTCTCTTTGCAGATAAAACAGAGTATTGACTGAGTTAATCTTTGCTTGTAAACTATTAATTAGAATTCAAAACAGGGTTTTTGAGAATCAATACAGTATCACAAAACATAATATTGTAATACGCCATATTTTTAAATATTTTCTTACACCCCTAGTAAACACTGAGTCAGCGGTAACAGACAGTAGAAATATGGATCATGTAACCTTAATCACTGACTATTTTTAATTCAGGAATTGCTTTTGAAAAAATCTGCCATAGTGGCAGGTGAACTGAAATTTGTACCTGCTACAACCAACATTTACCCTGTATTTGGCAGGTGGCAGGTGCTAATTTCATTCCCTGCTTGGAAGACTACACTTTAAGCCTGCAGGTACACATATTAATTCACTTAAAGTGTCCCTGCCAGCTCCAGGGCTGCTATGCAACACGTGAATTTCCCCCCCAAGCAGCTTCACACAGCAGAAACTAGAAAATATTCACATTGAAGAAGCTGGAATCAGAGAATTTTGACTTTTTTTTTCTTAAGAAATTACTCCAACCAATTTATCGATTATCAAAATAGTTGCAGAATAATTTAATAGTTGACAACTAATTGATTAATCATTGCAGCTCTAGGCATGTGAAAATTGTTTTAAGATAGACTTGAATCTAAAATGTGCCATTGTCTCTCTAGATTCGTGCTGTCAGGGAACCTGCATGGCGGCACTGTGGTTGCCAGTTACCCTTTTGATGACTCAGCCTCCCACCCGCGGGAGGGTCACTACAGCCAGTCAGCGGACGACAGCCTGTTTCGCTACTTGGCCCTGGTGTATTCCCAGAACCACCCTGTGATGAAGACAGGTGTGCCCAACTGTCCCGATGCCCAGGAAGAAACCTTTAAAGATGGCATCACCAATGGGGCGCATTGGTACGACGTGTCTGGTAAGATGATCCATTTTTTATTGTTTTTAATGCCTAATTTAGAGATTGAGAACCAGTTATTGTAGTTGAATCTTGTGAGGGACTACAAGCTCTAATAGTATAAAGAACACACCAGGAATAAATAATTTTAGAATAACACCTTTATACTGCATGCAAAATAACTGCATGTGTTTTGCCCCAAACTGCATGTGATTATCATAAAGTGGGCATGTCTTTAAAGGGGAGACTCGTGGGTACCCATAGAACTTATTTTCATTCCCATATCTTGAGGTCAGAGGTCAGGAGACCCCTGTGAAAATTACCATGCCAGTTTTTCCTCGCCAAAATTTAGCGTAACTTTTGAGTGCTATTCAGCCTCCTTCTCGACAAGCTAGTATGTATCTAGTATCTTTAAAACTGAGCCGGCTAAAACCTCTGAAACAACGAATAGCGTCTGAGCCCCGACGCCCGTTCATTGGATTTTTCGTCACAACTCGTGAACTCTGAGCTTTCAGAAACTTTACACTGACGAGGTCGTGAATACCACAAGAGGGGGGCATTCATATGGACTCTTCTCATGAACACGGTAAACACGATCCCATTTGAAGGCACCATTACACCCCTAGAAGTGAGACATATAGGCTGTGTGTTGCCATGGAGATGGCCAAGTGGGATTGGTGTTGTTGTTTCTTTGAATGAAGACCTATTTTTGTATAAGAGGATGTTTATTTCCTGTCATTGTTCTCTCATTTGCTTCAAGTTTTATTTTTGTTGTGGACTGCAGGCAAGTAAGCTACAACCTGTTTAACGAGCTTGAGGAACAAATCATCACACTTGGTGTAGCGTAACTTTAGCTATTGTCCTGACCTGGATTTTTTCCACTGCAAATCACAATAAAAATGTCTGCCGTAGTGGCTAAGTTGCATTCCAGAGAGCAACTCGAAACATCTTGCTTTACAAAGCTGCTTAGAGGAATGGGCCAATAGCTTTTTCCCCCTCATTTGATAAGCTCAGACAAAAGGCAACACAAAGCAAAGTTCATTGTTACAGTGAGTACTGGTGCACGTCATGAAGCTGCGTTGTGTAACTTGGTATAGACACTTTAAAGGGTTTGTGAATAGAGCTACATAGAATCAAATTCACTGATTCGTCACGCACAACATTGGTAATGACCCAAAAATCACTTCAGTCTCATGTTTCGGTCATTGATGCACTGAATAGTGTGGTTTGGTTTTGGGTTCGCCAGGTGTCAAAATGCTGAAAAACTGTAAGCGCTTAAGCTCAGTGTGTTTTTCTGCCA
The DNA here is from genome assembly GCA_916700815.1 of Helicolenus hilgendorfi. Taxonomy (NCBI): domain Eukaryota; kingdom Metazoa; phylum Chordata; class Actinopteri; order Perciformes; family Sebastidae; genus Helicolenus; species Helicolenus hilgendorfi. Next base: position 4,560 of record CAKALG010008849.1, read on the forward strand.
AAGCCTGTAATTACTGAAAGTGTTGGAGCAGTAGACAGGTTTACTGTGACTGCTCAGTCTGGGTATATTGAAGCCTATGGACTGCTGGGTTGAATCATCTGACTCATCTTATATAGGCTATATACTGTATATATGTATATATATGTGTGTGTGTGTGTGTGTGTGTGTGTGTGTGTGTGTGTGTGTATCCCTGTCCTCTTCTAAGTGTCTTTTAATAGCTGAAGTAAATGCGGGTTGTGTTGTTTCCCCACCTTCTACAGTTCATTCGGGTTCAGAAAAAGCCTCTAATCTGCATCACTGGGGCAGAAACTTGATCAGCATACTTTCTACTCTTGTTTTGTTGGTTTTTCCGGGGGGGTTGGCAGGTGGTGGTTTAAGTGTCTGCAGCTTCAGGTTACCGCAGTTCTTTTCCTGTTGAGATGTTGCTTTGTTGTAGTAAATTTTAGGTAAAGATAGCGTGTCTTCCAACTGATGATTTCCTACAGATTAACATGCATGCAAATCGTAGCTCTCTAAAACTAGCACCATGTTTGCTCTCATGTTATTCCTCACTGAACAAAGTTACTTCTCTTTCAAGTGTTTTAGATGTTTACTCTTTACATTTTCTGATTTCATTTAGTTGAGCCAGGCAGCTACTCTATGTCCAGGTGCCATTTTTTTGCTCCGAAATTACAATAATTTACAAACAGTTTAAAACTTGATTGATCCATCAGGACAATATTTTAAGTCAGTTTATGAGTCCCCAGCTTTTAACCATATAATGAGTGTAATTCTGAGTCTGTGTTAGTACGATGATTATTGTTTGGACCAACTGTTTAGGAGAAATCTACAGACTGTAAGCAAAAAACTGACATATAATTTCAGGATTCCTTTAAAAAAAAAATATATATATATATATTCTGTTGCAGGTCACTTAAAGGCACAATGAGTAGGATTTGTCGGTTGCGGTTTGTAAACACAACATTCAAAGTTGGTCCCTCCTCCCGGGCTCAACGACACCAGAAGCGTGCGCCCCCTGACCATGGTTATGGTACGTGTCCACTTGGCGTTTTTTTTATCGCGAGGGATCGTCTCGCTTCCTATCATTGGACGCTTGATGGGCTGCCATGATACACAAGGCATGAGGCACCTGATTGGATGAACGCTTTCCCTCGTGGGCTGCTGCTCTCAGCTTTCAAACCAGAACCAACATGGCGGCTCGTTTTCGTAGCATCCTCTTGGATGTTTGCTTACAATCTGGCTGCTGCTGTCGCTACGTTTTTATAGAGGTTGACGTCCAGACATTTTTCAAACACAGCAAAATAAGAAAATACAGGGTCTCTGCAGATACAGACACCGCCACATACTTCTAGTGTGTCAAAATTGATCATTGAGAGGGATTATTTTTGTATGAGTTTATACATTGTTTTTGCCTAATCCTACTCATTCTGCCTTTAAGCTTGATATGATGTCATTGAATATCACACTGTCCGTTTACCACCAGGAACCGGAGCTGTAAATCATTACCAAAGCCTTTAGCACACACTCTTAAACGACAGCAAAAGTTTGCTATTACTTATCTGTGTAAATATTGGCTTTCATTGTCATTATGACCCTGATGACGGCCACAAACCGAAATGTGTTGGTCTTACAATAATGTTGTTCTATATACTACTGAATGACGGATTTAGCTGAAGATTACCTCTTTTGTTGTCGCTGTTTCTCAACTCAGGCTGCAATAGGAGCCAGTTATTAAAGCTCTTAACAATGTCTGGATAACAAGATGAAGATAGACAGCAAAAAGGGTAAAACAGTTGAATAGACAGTGCTTGTAACTGTCTGATGTGTCTCAGTGGACGAAATGTCAGCGCTAAAACTGGGCTAATGGCAGATGATGGAAATGGTCAGGACATTGTGTGACATAATGAGTGGCCCAGGCAAAGAGCCAGGACCAGGAGTCAGGGACAGGAGATTTTTTGTGTTGCAGTCTAAACTTGAAATAATGATTCAGCATTACATGTTATCTTGAGCCATAATCTCTTCACACAGTCTGTCCTCGAAGGGCGTTCTTTACTTCTGAGCTGTATTTTAACTCTCAGTACATAACTAGGGCACTCTGGTGATGTTGAAAATGTATATTGTTGGTTATAAATGTTTTCTTTTGCTTTTTAACTTTCACAATCCAGTTGTGCGTTGAAAGACACACGTCACTGCCTTTACACATGCAAGAGAACAAGCTCCAGAATATAATTTTACTGTATGGAAATACAACTCTCTCTCTATTGCTGTGATGATCTGAGACCTCTGATAGCTAGCTGTTCTTTCATGCTGGGTGACTTTAAACTGCTGACAGTCATATGACAGTAATACTTCAATAGTTTTTCTTCCTGGATTATCATTATAAATGATTGACTAAAAATGAGGGTTCAGAAGAATCTGGCGATACGATACTTATCATGATACAGGGGTAACAATTCAATATATTACGATGCAGTAAGCAAGGCGATATATTGCGATTTTCTTTTAAATTTAATTTTAGGAAAACTGTCATGGTATGAAGAACACACCAAAAATAAATGTTTAGAATAGGCAAAAATAACTTATTTGTGCTGCATGCAAAAAACTGCATGTGATTATCATAAAGTGGGCATATCTGTAAAGGGGAGACTTGTGGGTACCCATAGGACCCATTTTCATTCACATACCTACAACCTCTGAAAGATCAAATAGCGGCCAGATTTTTAAGAGATTAATTAAAAATCTATACAGTGTTTTAGAGAATCGATACAGTATCGCACATAATATCGCGATACTCATGTGTATCGATATTTTCTTACACCCTATCCTTGTCTAAATTAATTCTTAGTCGACAAACACTCAGACAATTTTGTCGACTAATCCATTGGTTGATTTAATCGACAGATCTGTAAAATCGAGTTTCTCCACAAAGAATGACACAAAAGCACCACTTTAAATCTGGTGTTTACCAGATATGTGCTTATAAGTTTCTTCAGTTTTGTCATTCAGCATGAAAAAAGCATAAAAAATTACTAATCGACTTAAGAAATCTTAGTCGACTAAGACCAAAACATCTGAAAAGTCAACAAATCGACTAAGAGGGGGCAACCCTACTAAAAATTGTTAATTGCATTGAATCACCGAACTCTTAAAAGTCGTCTTACATTATAAACATCCCTGTGACCTACACAGCAAGTTTATCTAGCAGCTCTGACTTTGGCTCCATTGTCTAGCCAGTGGTTTCCTGCCAATTTCAGGGTGTGTCACTGGATCCGGTACATAGACAGGATATTTAAGGCTGGGTCTGCCATAATCTGTCTGTGTGTTTATCATACTATGTTAGCATATGGGAGGGGTTTTCTTTAAGTAAATGGTACCTAATTCAGTTTGAACTAAGTACTTAAAGTAATTGGTGCAGGACGACGCCTAACGGCTTGTGACTGGACAAAAGGGTTTTGTGCTGTTTGTCAGCCAGGTATGGATTTCACACACTGTCACAGCTGGATGTAGATCTATTTGCTCATCATTAGCAGGTGAGATTTTTTTAAAGGCTTGGTTTGGTTGACATGGCACCCTGCTGTCACAGGGGGTAAAACCTCTAATGAATTACCCCGACACACCAGCACATTCAAAATAAGCTCAGAGGGCATGGTCCCTATTGTCTTGTGTGGATGTTGGTACCCACAAGTTTAGTATTGACGGATTACTGAGGTGCATATAATGGGGAGGACCCTCCTGTGTTTGTTAAAAATCTCTTCTGTTAAACCAACCGAGAAACACGTCTGAAATGTGTCAGATAAGCTGTTAAGAGTCTTTCACTTTTCTGAAGTGGCCCTTTACAGTTTCCAGTAAATGACCTGACAGCCAGTCACCCCCTGCCAAGTTTCAGACTGCCGAACAGCTGCTGCTTGACCGGAGACGACTCGGAGGAACTTGTGTTTGTGGTGTATATTTGGGTACGCGCCTGCTCTCAGAGCCAAGGCGCGTACCACATAACCGCCTGCAGCTTTCCTCCTCAGCTTGTAAGGGATGCATTGTAATCTTCTTTACTGCATCTTTTCCAGTTAGTAATATGACTTCTCATCATCAGGCAAGCAGATCAGATTGTTTGAAAATGGGCAGAATTATGAAACTCTGACAATGGTTGTTCAGTGATTTAGTACAATAGAAATAGGTTGTAAAAAGGCGCTGAATAAAGTAGTACGCATGGCACCCATATAGAGCTGTGGTGTTTTGTTAAGTCTTGGGGTTGTCTTTGTTGTGCATCACAGATAGTTAAAGGCCAACGTTTTCTGTTGTAGTGTGGTTGATGTCTTCCTCATTGAGACTGCTGGTTGCCCTGCTGAAGTTATTTATTAGTGTTTGAGCCCTTTCACTCTGACTGTTGCAAAGTGGCAAAAGGCGTCGGTTTCACTGGGTTCCTGCAGCTGCCCAGCAGGCAATCATGGCAACCCTCCAGTCTACAGCCAGGGAGCCCTCCTGTGCGTCTTTCTGTTTGCCTTACTGCAGATGTCATGGCTTGTTGCCACATTAAACACTATCTTTAAAGTGTGGCATTCAAGAGAGAAAGATGGACTCGAGCCTTTCCAGATGGAGTGGCCTGGCACCAGCGGGGGTTAAATTTAGGAAAGCAGTTTAAGAATTTACTTTCATTTACATAGTGTACACATCAGTTTTTTTCCTGGATTTAGACACATCCTACTATTTTATATAATATAGAACTGAATGTGATATGCCGTTTCTTGCTTGATTTGTTTATTACATTTCTGGCTTGTTTTCTAGGAGGGATGCAGGACTACAACTACCTGCATGGAAACTGTCTGGAAATCACCTTTGAGCTGAGCTGCTGCAAATATCCTCCTTCTTCTGAGCTCCTCAAGGAATGGAATCTGAACAGGGAATCTCTAATAGCCTACATAGAAAAGGTAGATCTTATAGCTAAGAACCGGAGTAATGATACATCAGCATTCATTATAATGTTACCGTCTGTTTATTTAAAAGGATAATGCCAAGGGATGCACCGATACCTGATCGGATATCAGGCAGATACGGACTCAAATAACTGGATCGGGTATCGGTGACAATGGGGCCGGTGTATTCAATTCAATTCTATGTTTACAGTATATACTATATACATTATATACAGGAATTTGAATTAATGTTGAAATGTTGACCAATTTGTTGCTGCTTTAAAAAGGTTTACACCTGAATTGTAATTCCTGTTCATTTTGAAGCTGTTTTAACAAGTTGCTGGTGAACGATTTATTATTTTAATAATAACAATTCAGTAAATTTATAGATATTGTTTTACAACGTGAGAAAAGCAATGGTCAAGCCTGATATAGAAAGATGATCCCAGTCACTTCCACACAGTGAGGCATACAGCTTGTTAATGAAACACTGGTATCGGAGCGGTATTCGCCGGTACTGAACCGTCTACGTATCGGTATCAAGACTGAAAAAGTTGGATAAGTGCATTCCTAATAATGCCGCAATCAAACCCTGCCTGATACCTTTGACGTACCATTTCTCCAGTTAAGCCAGATACTCTTGGTATTTATTTACAATACCGCTGTCTTCCAGGTCCATATAGGTGTCCATGGCTATGTGAAAGAGGCCATCGGTGGCGCTGCCCTTGCCAATGTCAGCATTGTGGTGGCTAGCATTCTCCACAACCTGACCACTGACAACTACGGGGAGTACTACCGCCTTCTAGTTCCAGGAACATACAGCATCACAGCTGTGGCCCCAGGGTGAGTAATACCATTGAACTTCTTTAACATAGCAGTTTTTTTTAAAACAGAATCTAATGCTGCATTCACATGGAATCAGGTAGACGGCAAACCACATATCATGTTAGTGGACGAGAGCAGGACGGGAAAATAAGGCGAGGCCGGCAGAGAATACCGGCAACGGTAACGGTAGACGGCATTGCCATTCAAAGTTTAAATAGTTTATCTTTTTGCCGTCCTCTGTGACGGAATTTACAGCCAGATGTTACGTAGCTCCCTCACAGGAGAAAATTGTTTGCTATAGAATATTACGAGAAAGCTGCATTTTATAGCTGCATGCATGTTACTGGAATAATTACATACAATAGTAGACACAAAATAATTTAATTAAGTATATTTTATTCCATCACCATAGCAACATATCATCATGCGTGTTTCGTTTTTCCCATGGCGTCCAGAGGGTGTTGCCTGTCTGCGTCCACCGTCTGCCTGATTCCATGTGAATGCAGCATTATGCATTTAGGGACAACACTTAGAAAATGCCAAGTAATTGTCAGGTTTGTCAGCTGAACAGTTCATCACCGCTTGTCACAATGAACAAAGCAACAATTGAAATCTGGCTCTTCCAGACTGTCAAACAATGAAGCTCAGTGTCGATGTCGCAGCCAGATTTACCCACAAGTGCTGCATTTCCTCCTCAGTTACGGAGTAACCTTTTGTTACTGAAATGAAGAAAAATGGGTTTTGCAGGTTTATTGGTGAATGACTTCCTGGTAGACGGGTTAAAAAGAACACTGCACTGATGATTTTTGTCTGTCATCTAATTTTGGTACTTCCTGGTGAAGTAATCAAGCATGTGTTTTTTTCCTGTGCACAGGTACACACCAATGACAGTCCCTAGTGTCCAGGTGGTGGAGGGCAAAGCCACAGAGCTTAACTTTACCTTGGCACCTGTGGTCAGTGAGACTACACACTCCATGCCATCCACCAGTGATCCAAACCT
>CAKALG010008856.1:0-12458 GCA_916700815.1 Helicolenus hilgendorfi
TTTCAAACTTGGGAACCTTTCTTCAAGGCCCAAAAATCTGAAGTATAAGGAGCTAAAAGCAGCACATTATTATTATTTATATTTTTACCCTAGCATATACAGCCCATTACCACCCAGAGAAATTAAAAGTCTCAGGGGCAAATTCACAAAGAATTGATTGAAGCCACCGGGGCCCAGAAGCTGTCAGGGGCCCAAAAATCAACTTCCTACACCATGTCCACACTGAATCTGTTATATGCATGGATATGTTCTTTTGCGTCATGTAAACAAACCACGTAGGCTACGTATCAGCTGTGCACTCGAGATCAGACTGGAGACGTAACCACTTATCTTCCTACGTTTTTAAACAGAAAACACACATTTAATATTGTGATATTTACTGGAAATTATATACAATATAGCCAACAGCAGTAGGAAGCTTTCAGCTCTCTGGCAATCTCCCTCCGGCCAGCTGCAACCTTATTTAAGGTTTTTATAGTGAAATGAAATGAGAAGTTATCTATACAATACCTCCTCTCCTCATCTCAACTTCACCAATCAGCCACTCCTGGTCCATTGAAGTGATTTCAAGACGAGCGACGAGAATGAATAGAAACAGCTGGGCATCTGACAAAGGTTCAGCTCCAAACGGTGTGCTACGTTGTGCTGCTTCACTCACAGCCAGAACATTCCAATAAAAAAGGACATGGTTCTTAAGCAGTGTTGTTCATGACTTTGTACAAGGCCTGTAGGATAAACTTCTAATGGGTGAGCAATGGTTCTTTTTTTGTTATTATGGAGTGGGATCAGGGATTTAAATCTATAGCACTGTAATTGTTACGTGTCATATGTTGGAAAATGTGCACCTACTGAAATCTGTGTCTGTGATAACATTTGTCTGCTGAGTCCAGAGCAGGCTGTTGAGTTAACGTTACCTCTGGCTGCTGTCCGTGGTGCTGATCTAAGGCTGGTTTGCAGGATGGGAGTTGCATGATGAGCCTCTCCATGGTGGCATAGCAACTGTCTGCTTTGCAATTGTCTGGAGTCGTTCTGTGTGTAGAGGAGTGTGTGTGTGCACAAGCGTGCGCTTGTGTTTGGGGCGAGGGCCCAAGAAAAAGAATTGCACCGGGGCCAATCACAATTATGTTAAGCTGCTGCTCATAGCTTCATGAATTGCACATCATTTGCAACCGCTATCTTCCCTGTCTCAAGGTCCAATTCACAAAAGATATTGCACTAATGATATCACAGTGCAAACACGCCCATAAAGTTTTGCAGCACAATTTGCCCTTTTTTTTGTGCAATTGTCCATTTGACAGAGTAGGCAGAACAATGGCGGAGAGATAAAAAACAAGACTCGGTCAAAACCGAGTATATGTCTGGACCGTGTACGGTCAGTCTGTGATTTTGTGGCTAAATTGTTACACAAATCGTCAGTGGTCATGTCTGTAATCTTAAATCCAGCAGTACATGTCCACCAGGTCTGGCAAGGACACTAGAGGACGCGCTGCTCCACTCAACAAGCTGTTCAAGCGGTGACGTACCCAGTCGTGGAATGCACCTGATTGGTCCCTGGTTCTCTGCCTGCCATTTCAAACAGGAAACAACATGGTGGTCTGCTCGTAAACTTGCTGCTATTCCATCTTAACAATGCACCAAAATCTACTTCTGAAAACATTTTAAGCAGAAATAGGCGACGCCACTGCTGAATCTCGTTTCATTTTAGAACTAGATGTCAGGGGAACGGGGAGAGGGACGCAATTGCGGACCAGGGGAATCTAAAAGTTAATCCCGAAGGTTAACCACCAAAGCGATTAAAAGTGAAAGGGGAAACACCAAATGAAAACAGGCCTAAAAGGAAGGCTTCCTACACTCAATATATCCTGAAAAGACTAAAACACCACTGCAGAGCAGCTGACTAGAACATAAATGAGGAGAACCAGCGAAGGCCACACTGACCTAACCCACCCAGACTCCAGCTCTGAGAAGAAGCTAAATCCCACAGATATGTTCACATGGTACTTCTGCAGATTCACACACCCCTATACAGCTAGAGCAAAAACAGGACAGCACTCTCACTAGCTCTGACAAAGAGACAATGAGTAAGCACCTGAGCACTGAAACCAGGAGTAGATATAGGCTTCAACCACCTGATCCTCATCAGGGACTATTAGGCTCCACAGCTGCCTCTGCTCAGAGATAATTAACCCCAACCAGCCCGCTGAGTGACAAGTGACCCTCACACTAGATCGCCTTGTTTCACAGCTTGGTTCTGTGAGTCAGACGCGCCGCACTGGACGGGCTTATTCGCATTAAGTTTAACTGTGTAACTTCATCACTCAGTCACTCAGTGACTGACTTTTGATTTTTGTAGGGCTGGCCCTCTGTGGTCCAGTCAAAAATTACATTTTCAGACCGTGACCTACTGGTCCCTACCGACGACTTGCAGAGGCATTCCTCAAAACTTCAGGCAAGAAATTTAAACGTGACAGCAAGAAACCATATTTGGGATTCAATATCTCAGTCTGTCAGTGCTGTTGGTGTTTTCAAATGCACACCCTCAGAGTGTAAAAGAAGATGCCATGATCACTGTAAAGTCTGGACATGACAGCCCTTCACTTACCACCAACTCTCTGAAGACGCTAATAATTTCACTGTAACTGCGTGTGGCTATTAGTGCCAATCTTTGTGAATCGGACTGTTTTTGCAATGAGGCTCATTTATATACATGGAAAGGGCCCAATTTTGTGCCAAATGTGTGCATATTCAACCTGGTCTCAAAGAAGGCTTTTAAATGCCACGATATTACATGGACGTTTTCCATATCATGAGTACACATTTTAGCCTTTTGACATGTCATTTGAGCACCATGCAGACGTCCGTGGTTATGTTTAGGCAAGAAAACCACTAACTTAGGTTCAGGCAAGAAAACCACTTAGCTAGGTTAAGAGAAAACGTCATGGTCGGGCTTAAAATAAGTAAACTAAGTAAAATATGTACGGAAACAACGTAACACAACTACAGAAAACATGTCACAAACATCAATAAAAAAACATGTGACAACTGACATGACAAACGTCACTAACGCAACTTAAAAAACAAAACACCGGTCAACAACTGTCTCGAACACGGGTCTCCTGGTTAAAAATCTGGTGTTTGTTGGACCCATCTACCTCAACACCCGCCCACCATACGTGGTCTTTCTCACTTTTTATACCACGTCACAAACTCTTACCGCAGCATTTATATGCGGATGCATTTACATTGCAGTCAGTGCAGGATACATGGCGTACAAAAGACATGCGGTAATCAAGAAAGGCGTACTTATTGCACACTAAATGCCTTACGCGTTATCGTGGCATTTATACACCTTTTTGTGCGAACGAGCTGGCATATTACCTAATTTAAATATAGCATCGGAGCACCGAGACGCTATTTGCTTGGCTTGGCTTGTCTTGGGCTGCTTTGAGAATTACACGGTTTCTTTTTGTCTTATTTGTGCAGGTTTAGCGGCAGCAATAGCCACGCAATCCTTTTGTGAATTTACCCCCCCCGGTGTCCAATCACTTATGGATCAACAGTGGCATGAGATGGCAGATGGTATGGAAGAAGGAAATTGTCTTGACCAAATAAAATGCAGGGAAGTCCAATTTGATCAAAGTGTGAGAGACAGTACTTTGAACTCACCCCTGAACTTTTTTAAGGACGTTACTTCTCAGAACAGACCAGTTCGCTGGCAATTGTTCCTGTCAAATCTAATAGGAGCGCGAAGGACAAAAAAAAAAACTCTTGGTCAAGGAGGGTTTTCTATTTGCAGGGACTAAAATTGTCTCTTCACATAGCATCTTTTTAACTGTGGTATTGAAGGCAGTGCAGATTTCATATATTTTTGTGGTGTGCTGTCATAGACTTAATGGATGTTAGTGGATCATTTTAGCTTTTTGATTGGTTTACCAAATTAAAACAATGTGATTAGGCCGAATGAAGCTCGCAAAACATTTTTTAAATTAAATTTCAGGCTTTCATATCAATTGATTTGTCTTTCCATGTGCGCAAATTTCATTTTAACCGAGTGTTTACTCTCTAACATCCGTGACCTACAGTGACATCTTGCTGTTATACAGACACATGATACCAATATGCTTTATCCCCTAACCTTGGAGGGCCTCACGTTCTTGCAGAATCATACATGCCTCCAGCATCCCTGTCTCCTCTGTTGAAATACTGTTGAGTCTAGGTTTACACAAAGTGAGTCAACTTGACCATGTGTGTCTGCAAAAGCTGCTCTTCAAATTGATGCATTTAAGATCAGAGATGGAGGTCAGATTAACAGCAGTTTATTCGCCTCTTTTCCGTGTCACAACTCAGTTATAATGCGCCGTCCAGCCTTCTGAAACTCACGCTGAACTGCATCATTTATAAATGACCTCAAATGCTTTCCTATTCAGCAAGAAGAGCTACTTTATACTACGAGACAGAAGATAGAATTATCATCCCAAATGCCAAACCCTGAGCTCTGAATACCATCTCCAACATTCCAGACAAGATCCATCAATCAAAGGAATTAACATAAAAAGAAGGCATGGAACTGAAGTACTGAATTATTTAATAATGACATTTCAATATATTTCACTCACAGACAGTAAAAGTACAATTTTACAGAAAAATTCCCTGTTGTTGCAATTTGTGTTCCGGATTGCAAAATGCTGAAAGTACAAATAAAGATGAGAAAGTTTTTGTCTGTTATTATGGAGACATTGCCCATTCAGTCTTGATGGATTACATTTTCAGTGTGCTTTGTTGGCTTCCTATCTATATCAGAGACACATCTTTATGTCCTTAGACTCTGGATGCAAGAGACACATCTTTATGTCCTTAGACTCTGGATGCAATGGAACACGTAAATGGTAAAGCAGGAGAAAATCTATTTAGTTATTTATTTACTTTTTAAAGATAGAAACAATTATGAAATTGAATTGTCAGATGGCACAGGTTATATTTGAATTTGCCAAAGTCAAGCAGTGTAATGCAGCAGAGACTAAGGCCCTGTTCACACCTGGCATTAAAGGTATGTTACTTTGTTTGGTTGCTGTTTGCGAACACACAGCATTCAAAGTTGGCCCCTCCTTCCCGACTCAACAAGCCGAGAGAGAGAGAGAGCAGCAGTGGTCGAGCGAGCTATAGAGTGAATGAAGAGAGGGAGCGGCGTTAGTGAGAACGAAGCAGTGAATTAGAGAAATAAAACATTATTCTCTTTGTGTTGTTTCATGGCAGTTACGTTCTAAAGCACAAATAAACATACCCACACCTCCGCAAACCTCTGTGGGAATGTGCCGCATTGCCTGATTTTGAATGAATGCTGCCAAAGCTCATGCTTTGTATAATGTATAATACCAACCCGGTATCACGCCAAAGCGTGTAATAGACCCGCCTGTCCACCAGAGTATAGCGTGTCAGTGTCACTTTTTTCACCTCGCAGAGATCTGAATATTACACGCCTGTATTAACGTGCAGTATGAGCAGGGGGCAACAAAGCCACTGACTTAGGTTTGGGAACGAAAACCACTTTGTGAAGTTAAGAGGAAACGTCATGGTCACCAACCACCTACGAATGTGGTCTGAGGGATCACAATCTAAATGCGTCCTCAATGCGTCTTGGGTGCATTCACACCTGTACTTAGAGCTGTCCACTTGTTGTAACACCTTGTGCCAAGTGATAACAGGGTCTAAGGCTTGATTCTGGACCTCTGTTTACCACCTGCAGCTACTTGGCTGTCTTCAATGAGGGCAAATGGGTAAATGTAGTGCACACAATAGTAATAGAGATTGATTTTGGACACAGCCAAAGGAAGCACAAGCACACAGTTCTGTCTTTAGAATCTCCTGCAATGTACTCCGTGAAAGGCACAGAGAGCAAGCCTCTTCCAAAGGTTAAAGATCTATTACTTATACTGAAACAACACAGCCAAAACCTCTCTGACAGATTCTTGGCATGATGAGTTCAGAATGAAGCGGTACGTTTCAGTGAAATTCAATACTGCACAGATTGACCTCTGATTGGAACTTTGAATATGGTGATATATGTGACTGTATGTCGTCTTTAAAGTAGAACCATGATGTAGAAAGGGTAAATATACAGTAAACACAAGGAATGAGTGCAAAGTCAAAACTCAATGGATCAAATGACAGAGCTCCAATAACGGTTTAGTGGAATGCAGTGTTGTAGTACTCAAGACTGAGACCGGTTTCAAAAGCACTTTTTGAAGGTCTCGGTCTTGGAATTGACCACATTTTTCATCGGTCTTGTCTCAAGAAGGACTCTGGGTTTTATTTCAAGACCACAACTGAAGGGGTTTCACTAAATTACCTGTGCATTGTTTGATTTATTTGTTCACATCATACTGTGATTGCTCAAAATTAAAAAATTCCACACATGAAATTCACCACTGCAATGCCTTCTGATTATTTTATGAAGATATTTATCATGGTTCACTTACACATACACATATACAGTATATATGTCAATTAAGAGGTGAATGAAGAGGAATCTTCAATTGTTTTCTGTGGGTGTTTTTATGGGAATGTGTATCTTTGAGATCTATTTTAGGAGTGCCTATGGTTTGCATTTTCAACATTTTATTGCAAGTGTATTCATGGAATATGGGACTCAAGCTCGGTCGCACGAAAAGGCGTATGAATGACGCAATCTTGCTTTTGGCGTGTCATGTGTATAACATGTAGTCTATATTGAATGCAATGTAAACGCATCCATGTGAAAATGCTATGCTGAGAGCTAGTGATGGAGAAATAAAAAGTGAGAAAGACTGCTTATGGAGGGAGGGTCCAACAAACACAGCACTTTCAACCAGGAGACTGGTGTTCGAGACCAGTCTTTGTTTTGTAAGTTCTAACTCATACAGGGGGAGCTCGTTACACTCTAAGGGTAACACTCTTCTCCAATCGCACACAGCATTCGCCTACTGAGATTTGCATAAACATAGCCGGCCAATCAGGACGTGCCTACTGAATATGTGCGTCACTACAGCACATAAGGTGGCATGCAGCGCTGCCTGACATCCCTTTTTACTTTTCAGCAATCACTGATGGCCAATTACTGTTTGTTTTTGACCTCTGCAGAGTTAGACCATGGCTTTACCTACATCAGTTGTGTACTATCTGAGGTGGCTAGGGCACCCTTCTTCTCCGCTGCAGCGGTCTAGGTTATAAAGTAGTTGGCGGACTGCGGTGTCTAATCCTTAGCTGTTCTGGATCAGTGTGGTTAGGTCGATGTGGTGGCGCGGCAGGGTGTACATCCATCGAGCACACGGGCTACCCCTCTGAAGTGGTAAGTGGTTTTGCTGCATAAACCTAAGTGCGGCTGTGGTAACACTTCATTTTACAGGTCAGCAAATGTCATTGCAATTAGGTGATAATTAGCAAGTAACCTATTTGAAATTTCTTTGGAATTACTGCCAAATTACCCCACTATTTACCTCAAAATGTATCGAAAATTACTTTATTATAAACATTATTCAATAATTATATGCTAAAATAGCATATAATGGTTAAAATAGGGCCCCTAGGCTTCCATGCCATCCCTCCTCGCCTCAGATCCATTCCCTTGGTAACTTACCTGCCTGCTCACTCTCCGACGCCATTCCACCTCTCGGATCACAAGTGGATTCGATTTACCATCTGGAGGATCCCTGGACACCCCTCCCCCGTGCCCCTCGGCTCCTTGGTCCCCTTATAAGACATTACTACTGCCACGTCGGACTTCCAGGACCCCCCAGACCTGTCCAACGTACCTTTAATATTTATAATAAATTATCTTTTGTTACACCTTTAAAGACTATCGTTGTGTGTCTGCTTTTGAGACCACGCTTTGTTGAACCAGAACATAACATTATAAGCTGATCCGATCTCTCTTTGTGAAATTTGCCAGTTATTTTTCAATTTCACACAGGAGGAATATGACATGAAGCGACACAATTCATGAGAGTCTCACAAGAAACGTGCGGCTCAAAAAGAGATGTGCCGATCTATGGATGCATTCTGGCAAAGCATAGAAATGTTACAAGGTACAGTAAGGCGCAGAATAGAAATGTTTATTATTTAAGTTAGAAAGACTTTATATCAAAATAGTAGACTACCTCCCAGTCTTGGTAACGTGTCCCACATTGTCCCATATTTGGTTTGTTGGGATCTAGTCACCCGATCAGGTGGTCATGACCCGGTCTCTTGATTTTGGTGGTCTTGACTAAAACACTGGTCGAATGGCTGCAGTAGAATTACATAGACCAGTCAGGTTTTTATATTTAACCTGATATTTGTCCATTCTCACCCCAGACATAACACTTTAAATGATCCATCGATCACACGATGCAGGGGTGCAACATCACAACAGCTTTAGAACTTTTTTTCCACAAGGGCCTGCGGTCAGTCTTCAATTACTTCAAGATACCTAAAACAGGGTAGATACAATAACTCTGATTGGCAATGTACTATACACTACTGTATTACTATAATGCGCATCACGCCCCAACCATTTGTCTCTCTCCTTCTTTCATAGCTGCACTTAATCAGACAAGACAGGTTAATAGTCAGTGGCCTGTGGTAACAGTAATAGCTTCACATATATGAAGAGCCAATGTAATGACCGTATCTTCATGCCTATTAGGTTCCGACATATTACTAATAACCTTCCACTTGGAGCTGCTTGATTCTTTATGCTCGGTGCACGTATGAGGGATTTGCAGTGGTTCTACTGTATATAAAGAGGTCATCAACACTCATACATGGGGGATGCAAAGAGATACAAAAGAATCAGTGTTTATTTTTGTTATTCTTAAATGAAATTAAGTGAGGCCAGGCTTAGTCGTATCAAACTAGTACCGTGCTCGTCTAGTGCGAATAGAGGTAAATCAAATGTGTTTTCGAGGTGTTAAAAAGTTCAGACAAATGTGGTTTTATTTGATCAAAATACAGGGGAAGAAAATAAATGTATTAGATTGTGTGGACTCTTTCTTTGCTACCTGCGTTTGGATTTTTCTCTTTCACATCTCCGACAATTTGTCCAACAGCTATTTTTCAATGAAACGGCGGTATGTATTCATACTTTCTGAAATTAAATGCATGCCGTTTGGTTGTGAGCTGCCACAGTTACAAAGCCTAAGGACACACTGTTCTTTTATGTAGAATACTGAAATGAAAGGCCTGTTATAGCCAATTGGTATGAAATTACAATGTGACCTTTACTTCCCGACTCCACTACACTTAGCTCACATGTGGACAACAAGAAGCCTGAACTTGCTACTTGAAAAGAAATCTTCAAATATAAAACCACCTACAAAGAGGGCGTGGAGAATAAGCTGAAGTGAAATATTTTTTTACCTGAATTTGTTAAATCAGAACATAAGGCACATTATAAGAATTAGCCCTATATGAAGACAAATGACCCAGTAAATTTAATCCACATCATTACAGATCAGTCCTAACTATGATAGAGAAGGCTTGTGCACTAGTACAGGCGTTGCAGTGTAGTAATGTTTCTAAGGGTGCTTTCAAATTTAACCTGTTTGGTGCAGTTAAAATGTTTATTTTTACCATTTATCTAGGCTGGTGTGAAAATCTCCAAATGGACTCTGGTGCGGTTTCAATTAACAACACAAAACAATGACAGAAACGTACGCCAACTGAGGGTTTCTGGACAATATGTACAAACCAAAAATACGTTTTATATCAGCATTGTATCACGTTTGCAGAAAAGCAAAATGCCACGTGGTTAATGTAGTGAAATGTAGTAATCACATGGTTGTCCATAGTTAATCACGATTAATCGCAAATTAATCGCACATTTTCTGTGCGTTCAAAATGTACCTTAAAGGGAGATTTTTCAAATATTTAACATTCTTATCAACATGGGAGTGGGCAAATATGCTTGCTTTATGCAAATGTATGTATACCTTTATTACTGGAAATCAATTAACAACACAAAACAATGACATATTTTGTCCAGAAACCCTCGCAGGTACTGCATTTAGTATAAAAATATGTTCAAATCATAACATGGTAAACTGCAGCCCGACAGGCAACAACAGCTGTCAGTGTGTCAGTGTGCTGACTTGACTATGACTTGCCCCAAACTGCATGTGATTATCATAAAGTGGGCATGCCTGTAAATGGGGACTGTAAATGGGACCCAAACTTTTGCGTAACTTTGGAGTATTATTTAACCTCTTTTGCAAAAACATTAGGTTTTTCACAAGTTGCGTTAAAGAAAATAGTGGCGTTAAAACAAATTTGCGTTAACGCGTTAAAAGACTGTTTGTAACTTCTTACACTTAATGTGTGTCGCCTCTCTGTTTTGATCGATGCTCGTTCATGTCTATTTAGAGTGAGCAAGCGCGAGCCCGATGCTGACTTTCGTTGACTTAACGGCCACAGGTGTCGCTGTTAACAAGCATTTCTGATTCTTACAAACAATCCCTTTGACTTTGGCAGCCCTAATTATGATATATGATTTTAGCAAGAATTCAAAACCTAAACTACTTATAAATCCATCTGCTGATAGTGAAATGTTCAGCGATCTTATCATCAATCTATACATCCAATGTGTATATTTATGTAAACGGTAAATGGACTTGCATTTATATAACGTCTTTCTATTCTTCCGCCCAATCAAAGTACTTTACACTACATGTCAGCATTCACCCATTCATACACTGATGGTAGAAGCTGCCATACAAGGTTCCAACCTGCCCATCAGGATCTCATCTAAATTCTCATTCACACACCGATGGTACAGCCTTCGGGATCAATTTGGGGTTAAGTGTCTTGCCCAAAGCCACTTCGATATGTGGACTGGAGGTGCAGGGTATCGAACTGCCAAACTTCCTACTGGTGGGCGATCCGCTCTACCTCTGAGCCACGGCCGCCCCTAAATCATTTGGTAACACATAGGTCATACGTCTGCACGTGAAGCAGTTCAAACTGCGGTCTGTTGGGATTGTATCGTACTCCATGTATGTTGGTGGTCCATTGAATTCTTAAAAAGTGTCTGACCCGCCCCGGTACCCCGCGGAATACTTTTGTACAATTTTCTCTTTTTTGTCTGTTAGTCATTATTCATAACATGCGGTGGAATTCAGTCTAATTATACACATAATGGAGGTGAGCTCTTTGTGACACAAGAGGTTACATTCCCCGAAAGACTCCAGGGGATGAGGGGAGTAACGATGAAATTAAACCGAGGGGAAATAATCAAGGGAAACCGAAATATAGGCAAAAATATATGGAATTTATTAAATAACGTCTAAACAAAAACAGATCGGTAGCTACAATCCACAGTGAAATTGTCATACACACACGTCTGCTGGCCCAATGGCACCGTTCGTAGCTCCCTCTCAGTCTTTTATTCCCCAGGCCCTGATAAGTGATTGGAAACAGCTGCATAGACTGCAGCTGCTATATGGGGGAATGTGGCACCTGGAGAGGCCCATGGGAGAGCAGAACACCACGGCACATAACAAAAGGGAATATGTATAATAAATTGGTGAACGTACACGAGCAGCAAACTCCGGTTCTGAAAAGTGAAACCAAGGCGGTGGTGCCTTAAACTTGCATTATTTCTAATAGCCAGCAGGGGGCGACTCCTCTGGTTGCAAAGAGACTACTTCTCACTTGATTTATTAGCTCAGTAAACATTGTAAATATGAGTTTATGGTCTCAATCACTAGTTTCAAGTCTTCTTCAATGCAGCATGGTGTTTATTTAGTAAATTATGGTCCCATTTAGAGTCAAATAGACCATAAAGCAGGGGATGCCTTAGGGCGTTGCTACCTTGTGATTGACAGGTCGCTACCACGGCGTTGTCCGGTCTGGGAGTTGTCCGTGTTTTTGAATTCGAACTTTGACCCTTTCACGGTGTGTTTTCGGGGCTACACGGTGGTGCAGTGCAAGTTAATTGTAACATTTTGGTCGCCTAATTCAGCGTTCAGTTGTACTCAGCTTGTGTCACTTCTGGTTGCAAAAAACAAGATGGTGACAGCCAAAATGCAGAACTCGAGGCTGCAAAACCGTAGTCCACAAACCAATGGGTGACATCACAGTGACTACGCCCACTTCTTATATACAGTCTATGATTGTACAGGATTGTTATATTATTCCATGTTCAGTTGTACATTCAATATTTTGTTTGTAGGTTTGTATCAGTCTCACACCATGTGATTTTGACTCACGTGCTACTGTACCCTGTACTCACATGTCCCCGCTGTAGTCATATCACATACAGTGTCATCTTGTATTGCAGTAGCATGGGGGCTGCACCAGTTAAACACCTGCAACATATTATTTGTTAAACACACGTAACCCCTCAGTGGAGCCATTTATGAATTTCCACAGCATGCATGCAGGATAAAGGTCTTGCTGGGTTGGTGATGGAGGGGAGGGTCTGAGCTGAGTGGAGAGGGAAGGAAACA
>CAKALG010008884.1:0-29703 GCA_916700815.1 Helicolenus hilgendorfi
GACAACAACCTTTAGTCCTGTCATCAGTTATGCATTCGCCACTTACACCAGCAAAGCCCTCGTGCTATTTAGGGTCTACACTAATGATTCAAACTTAATGATGCTCAACAGCACCGAATGTAATCAGTGACGCTTATTTGAAATCCATTTGCAACAAGCTCAACTGGAATATGTCCAATATTTTAAAGAAAGAAATAACAAGGAGGAAGGAGAGTATTTAATAAGTATCACAGCATGAGACACTACTTCTCTAAGGAGGAAGGATTTTACCATTTAATCTGTAATTACCACTGAACACGGAAAACAACCTTAATCTAATATGGAATGTAATTGCGGAATAAACTGTTTTTTTCACATTGAAAATGTCATTTTGCGTGCTGCCTTCACAGGTCACTGTCCTCTACTTGCCTGTAGCCTCCTTTAGTTTACGCTGTGAGGATGACACGAAGACTTTGTTGCTGCGACCAGTTTTGTCTTTGCACGCAGCCCCGTCAGCTTTCACATCATGTTTCCACTTACATTGATTTGAATGGCAGGCACGAAGCAGCTAGCACTAGTCAGCCATTAGAAAATAATCACCGGAGAAGTGTTGGGCTGGATGGAATTAAAATTGACAGACATGTTTAAATGTGTGATAAGGGATCTCTGATACGATGCCTGCATCCAGTTGTTGCTATGGCTGCCAATTTGAGCCTATTATTAGGAAATTGGGGCCAGAGGTGTTCAGTGATGTATTTTACACTCCCAGGATATTAGCAGTGAGGTGTTACTGACTGAAAGGAATAACTATTTAAAATTCATGTGGGCCAATTTCCATTCTCTTTTAAGTCAATCAAAAAGATTCCTGGCATCTACTTCGTATAGACCGTGAGGGTATACTCATAGATAATAATATGTGTGAGTGCATATATGTAAATTTGAAATTGATTGGAGAAGTACACATTTTCTCACATGCCAGTGTAAAAAAATAGGATTATAGTACATAGGCTGACTGAACTGCAGAGGTGAGGATTTAAGTCACAAATGTTATGACTTTAGACTTGACTTGACAAAATACGAAAAGACTTACAAGTGGACTTGGAGTTTAACACCAGTGACTCTTGACTTCACTTGGACTTGAGCCTTTTAACTTCAAAATACTTGATTGACCAATCAGAATTGAGTATTCAACAAAGCCATGTCATTACTGAACTGAACAAACTGGACAAAGATCCTTTATTTGTTTGGGAAAAGGATTTACTCACGGGCGAACAAACTGAATTTCTATCTTTTGTTGTTTATTGCTGAATCCCTGAAAATTGGGTCTTTTTTTTTGCACACAAAAAAGACAATAATACCACATACTGCGTTGAGCATATCATTACCGCTGGGGATATTCCTTCACCGCAACAGCCCTAGATTTCACTCTTGACATCAATATTTACAGTATTAATATATACTTCAGTAGCGATTCCCATTCATAAGACATAAGAGACAGGTCTTTGTTTACTGGCTGGGTATGTATCTGTCATGCACTGATTTTTCAATTTTTTGCCAGACTTCATGCTCAGTGAACTTTCTGCAGCATTGCTTGGGGTCTGCCTCTCCAAGTACTTGAACTGACAGAACCTTTGATGCATCAGTGCCCATAGTACCCACACACACACTTGCTCTTTGTGTCTTTGTACTCTTTTCTCTCCTAGCTTTTTTATTCCTATTGACATGGGGAAACCCCGCTTCCTTTTTACCAGTGCGTTTCGAAGAATGACTCAAATAATTCATCAATGGCTGCTGCTTGTCTCCAAGCCTGGGTGGTGGCCGAGTGTTGCCAGCCAGCATATTTCAAAGATCTCCAGTTCAGCAAGCCAAGGCTCGGCAAGGCTTCTTATCTGGACGAGTCAACCTATTGGCTACGATAACAATGAGAGACTCAGCCTGCAAGGCTGTGCGTAAAGACACTAAGCCCCTTTGATTTTTGATTTTCCACACCTGAATGTGTGAGACAATAAAATAAAACTGCATTTATAGCTGGAAAATCACCCGTATCATCTGTGATTGATCAGCGCAATGGGAACATGTTTTTGTGGGATAATAAATGTAGAGACATTTTTTCACCCTTTCACCCATGTGATGGTTTGGGCCTTTTCAACCCTCTGCCTTACTCTCTTTTTGAAAATGTTTCTACCAACGGTGAAATGGTGAGGGTGAGAGGCATACAAACAGAATCATCTGGACATGTGTTGTATGACGTGAGTTGATGGATGGCATAGATTACCTTCTCTGGATTGCCATATGTTTTTTTTGACAGACGCTTTATCACTTTCAGTGTCGCCAAGATTTAACCTCGACTGTTGTCATGTTGCTCTTGATGACCATGTGCTTATTTGGACAGATACCCATCTCTCTCTCTCTGTTTCTCCCTCCCCCCTCCTACAAAAAAACAAACACACAGCTGTTGAATTAATGATCTCATGAGTAATGAGCCTGTGTTGTCTGTTTGTTATCAGCGTGATCCAGGACAAGTTCTGCGGCATCATCAACATCTCCGTTGAGGCCCTGCATGATGTAATGACAGAAGATACTGAAACGGGCACCTTCAAAGAGTAAGTGTGCATGTTTCTTACTAATTTGAACGAGAAGAAAACAAAGAAAAACAAAAAAACTTCCAAGTCATACAGTTAAACCCTCCATACTATACCCTTCTATTTATATGCTTCTCACGAGTGGATGAAGTTTGTAACATTGACAAAGCTCATGCGTGATGAATGAAGACAGTTGAAATATGTGTTTTGAAAGCAGTGCAACTTCCGATGTGCTGTCGAGTTGTTAGATGGATCAAAAACAAACCTGAAGAAAGATTTTAAATTAATGATATGAAAGCACTCCCTTACTCATGGAGCATGACAGTGGTGCTGCAGAAGGCTGAGTGGCAGTGTTGGACTGGACACATTTCTCTAGAAAAATAATGGAGTGTGAAACGGCTCAAAAAACACACATGCTCACTGTGGAAGGACACAAACTCCCCTCAGGCTCTCCGTCCCAGTGGTGATCATTTCTTAGTAGGTGTTAAAGTCTGGGTAAAGTACAATCAGAGATTTGTTTTGAAACACATTATACATGAAACAAAATAACTGCTGAAAAGACTGTGAACTATATAGTACTGAATTGTGGAGTTAGACCGTTTAACTGTTTTTCCCCATTTTCGTATTTAGGATTTTTTGGGGGCGGGCCTGAAATCATGGCTCGATGACGCACTGGAGCCATCCTTAGCATAACTCCTCCCTTTACACTATATAAAAACTACAGGGCAAAAACTAAAGTGGATAAATTGTTTTTAGCCTCACAACTCCCACGAAATGACTCGTTTCACTATCAGAATTTGATCAATTTGGTCCAAAGTGAACACCCGCCAAGCGCCAAATGCGAGTAGATTTTCTGTTTTTGCGAGTAAATCTCAGAAAGACTATCCACCACACTGGAATGTAAATGTTTTTACCAAAATAGTCACATCATAAAAAACTGGACAATAAGCTTGGTTACACTGATAATCTCTACTGCATTTTGGTATCATTTAGGCTGTTTCTGTCCTCTGCGTCGGAGTTTGCCACACACACACACACACACACACACACACACACACACACACACACACACACACACACACACACGCACGCACGCACACAGAGTGAGAGAGAGAGAGAGAGAATGAAGTTACAGCGTTACAGCTGTGAACGTAGCAGTGCAGTGTGTGTACAGTTTAGGCTGTTTGTTGGTGAATAAATGTTGCAACTCCTCAAAGGGCTGTAACACTCATACGATTTTGTCGACTAATCGATTAGTTGATTTAATTTGTTTCTCCACAAAGAATCACACAAAAGCACCACTTTAAATATTGTGTTTACCAGAGATGTGCGCCTGGGTTTCTTGGAAATAAGTAATTCAGCATGAAAAAAAGCATAAAAAATAACTAATCTACTAAAGAAATCTTAGTCGACTGCAACGAAAACGACCGATTAGTTGACGAATCGACAAAGAGGAGGCAGCCCTATCTCAGAACACATTTAATTTAGCTATACCCAGACCTACATGATGCAGACACCTTTTCTCTGCTGTCAAAAATGCTCAGCACCCTCCTAAAATGTGCCAGTGTGAAATGAACTGAAAAAAAGAGGTTAGTTTAAATGCTTCTTTATTTGCCAGTGATGTGCCGAATTGTTTTGGTTCCCCCGTTGTGCTTCATAACGGACAAAAACATATTTGTGGATGCATGTTTTATTCACTGTTTGTAAATGCAATCAACTGAGACAGAAAGCAGTAGGTATTGTAATCGTCCTGCCTGTATTTAGGAATTAAGTCAAGTTTCAAATAAACAGACTTTGCTTTTATTCCTCTGTCGTAAGTGGTTTGGAATTGTTCTTGTGTGGCGTGGAATAACAATGAAAGTCCTTGCTGCTGTGGATAAATTCAGTTAAATAACATGCCAAGTGGCAAGCCAGTTCAGCATGGTACTCCATTGTTCTTGTAGAAATTCCGTCACATGTCACTTAACTACTGTAAAAGGAATTAAAAGTTTGAATGTCTTTTGTACTGTACTGATTTGCACAGGATGAATGTGTAAGAGTTGTAGTTTCAGTTTAACAAACTTTAAACTGCACAAGTTTTAAAAGGAGAAATAAAAATGTAGCCATATGTAGCTTTCAACAGAGCAGGAAACCATTACTTTAAACTGCAATAACTGCAAACAAGAAGCAAGATGTGAACACAACATTGACATATCATAACCTTTTAAGTTGACTTGACAAACTTGTTGGCAAACAGTTGCTTATTTACACATCCAGCAGTTGGAGCAACATTATCTTTCATTTCGAGTTGTGTCTCTGGCCCCAATATTCATTCTCTCTTCCTGAGGGAAATATCTGGCTCTTTAGCTGCTAAATGATCCACTGTGTTCACCAGCGAGACACTAACTGTGTCTGTCTGCTGTTTGTTTTTTTCCCACTGAAATCAGCTGGCTGCTGCAGCCGAAAACGATGACATGACATCGGTGAGAGTGAGCCAAAACAGTGCAGTTGCCAGCTGAAACTCTCTGTAAAGCTCTGTAATGCGGAAGCCCTAAACGGACGTGACTCAAACACTTATTTAATACTGTTAATTCGAGAAAACAAGCTTTGTTATCTGGAGATAATGAGATAAGTAACTTGTTATCACAAGATCGCAAAAAGTTGTTCTCTTTAATTACTTATAAAGTTTGGGTCAAATCAGCAGACGGTAAATGCATCCAAACGGCCCAGATTGAGCTGACAGCATGGATGTATGATGTAAACATCCATGGATGACAGCGATGGACTTGGTGAGGTTAGCGGAAGGACTTCGTGTCTGTAGTCGGAGATGTCTTCAACTCAAATCTATCAGTCAGTGTCAGGAATTATTCATTTAATTGTTTCCCAGCAACCAAAAATCAAAGAATAAAGACATTTCCCTCACAGTTTAGTGGTATTTTCTTTGTAATTTATAAGGGACAAAGGTAACTTGTTTTATACTTCTGGTGAATATAATCCAATTAATCTTATTTCCATATATATGTATCCTTGCTAGTACCTTATTTTGAAACACGGATGTAGTCACAGGTGTGTCCTTCTATCAACTTCACCAGGTCCATCACTGTCAGCTCGACCTTGGCCGTTTGAATGCATTTACCATCGACCGATTTGACCCAGACATTATAAGTTAATTATCTCGTGATCTCGAGATAACGGCATTAAAAAAAGGTTAAAATCATGTCCGTTTAGGGCTTCTGTACTGTAAAGCCGAAGGAGACCGCAGATTCAAGTGATAATTCTCTGTAGGTTCATCAGAATGAGCGACCCCCTTTCATTGTCACATTATTTTCGCATTGTCATTTGATACATTATTATAGAAATATTGATTATTGCTTCTTTAAATGCGTGTTCACCCCATAAGAGGAAGACGGTCACTGAGCTTCATTTCTTGAAAACCAGTTCTCTGTAGTTGTTTTTTTTATTAGTTTGAAGTTCATTAGTTAGTTTTTAATTAGAATTTCTGATCACGAGTTATCAAATGCCACATGTCAAAGTCACTAAAGGTGACATTGGAGACACCATCACCTCATCTCTACTAACAATAAGGCTTAAGTAAAAAGGACAGAGGAAATAAAGGACTTTGCAGACTTTGGACTGAGCACAAAGGTTTTGAGTGTAATTCTCTCTGCATGCTGATGAACCAATATGAATAGCAGTCCGAGCTGTGTACTGGAGTGCCAGAGGGTTCAGCTTTTGTCATGTGCCTTTGTGTGTGTGTGTGTGTGTGTGTGTGTGTGTGTGTGTGCTGCCTGTTCTGAAATTGTCTCCTACTGTGCAGGTTTATGTGTGGTTATTAATATTGAGTTGAATATTATTGTGTTTGCAGCTGCATGCTGATGAGCCATTTTGAGGAGCCCAAGCTGAGTGACGATGAGGAGCCACCAACTGAGCAGGACAAGAGGAAGAAACTGGTAGGTCAAATACACACACACACACACACACACACACACAATTGTACACACATAAGATCTAATTTTGCAATCACTAAAGCCTTATGGTCTGTTTTGCCATTCTCACTTGATATTTTATACAAATAGCTTATAATGTAATGTTACTATTATTATATAAACAGTGGTTCCCAACCTGAGGTCGCCAAAGATCACAGGGGGTACGACAGGATTTGTCTCGCTTGTCTAAATTAGATTTGCACTTTGTGGATAATTTATACAAAAGTCTGTATGTAAAATTATTTTAAAAGATTTGTTTTGCTACTTAGTAGGACACATTCTGGTATTTCTGCATAGTTGCAGATAAAGATCAGGCTGCACTAATATTATTAGTATTATGCTATTGTAGAAATAAATTCCAGGCTGCGTAGGATTGTTTCCCAATTGTGTGATCCAAACATTTCCAATAACTCCAGAGCGTTGTAAAGTCCAAAAGTCCAAATTTATTGAAAAAAGTCAAGTCCAAAATTCACAACATGTTTTTATCTAACAAAATTTTCAGCTTAAATCCATATTTGTTGGCGTTTAATCTTTCAAAAACAACATTTTTCAATGCGGTCAAAAACTGTTTGCTCTCCCACTTGCCGCACACAAAGGAAGGCCTGTACCTGTATTTGCAGGAAGGTCTAGCAGCAATCTAACAAATATTATATTCTGAATCCACTATATTTAACAAAAAAAGATCATATTATTCGCTTGGCGAATCCGTCATCACTTTAGTTATGTTGACGAAACTGTCATATTCGTTAAAGAAAGTTGACTCATTTAACACACTGAATCGCCTTATTCAAATTGAGGATTTTGTTCGAGGATTTGTAATTATTTTTTAAAGGGTGATGACGTCAGAAAATATGGAGGGGGTGCTCAGCTTTTCTCAGATACAAGTAAGGGGGGGGCTTCAAGGAAAATAGGTTGGGAACCACTGCTTTATGCTCCACTGGCACTCATGATACAAAATAAAATCACTCAACTAAAATAAACCCCATGATTAGAGACCAGAAAGTACACATTTTACCGGTAGGCACAGCGAAAGGTGGTCACTTCATACACTCGTTAGTCACCAATTCAGAGCCACCTCTCAGCTTCAATGGCTGCTACAGCTTTTCATGCAGCGCACCACATAATCACTTTTAAGTACAGCCCCTGGTTGCACGCATGTGTCACAGTAGCTTTCAGCAGGCTTCGGGTCACTTGAGGTAAGCACGGATGTTGTCGAGTACCTAGAAATGGCCCCTAGGTGGGGGATGTATACCAATTAAACAGTACAGTGATGCATGTATGTACGTGTATTCCTTTGCTTCTCTGTCACACTGTGGAAGCTCAGAACTTGTTTCGCTACTTCACATTGTAAAAACATATTGTTTGTGGTTGGTGTCTGTGTGTCTCCAAATGAGTACCTGAGCAAAGTTGAATTTATATACATTTAATTTCAATGCTGTTTGAATGAAGAAATACAGCTGTATTTATTTTCTAGTGTGACTATTTCCCTCCGTGTGTGTGTGTGAGTGTGTGTATTTTCTGGGCGGTATCCAAGTGCACTTATCACCTCAGCCCAGACCCTGACTTTTTTTGCTCCAGGGAATAGAGAAAAGGAGACTTAAAGTCGCGCCTCTCTCTGCTTCTTAAAGCGTGTGGGTGTATGTGCCTTTGGGACACGCATGTGTGAGTGTGACGGGTGTGACCACGTGAGACAGCTTTCAGTTTGAGGGAGAAAGTTAATGAGGAGGATGACCCGTGGCATTTTTGAACATTTATTGACTCCAGTTTGGCTTTTTTATGGCTTCTTTCCTTGGCAGGTGTTTGCATATCTGTGTAAAAGCATTTATGTGTATAATAATGTTTGTGCTAGTCTGAAAGAGCTTGTGAGAGACAGAGGATGTTGTTTGTTCGAGCACTTTCTCTTGTTAAACAGTAGCGTCAAACTGTCTTGTTTGTCCATCAATGCCTCACTTTGCAGAATATATTAAGACGACAATGCACATGTCGGTGAGGAATCAATCAACACATGTCATGTTGTGCTAGCATTTAATGTCCCATCCACTTTGCTTAATTAAATTGTGTATATAGTGTACTTGCACTCAAGTGACATGCAACTTTTGCTCAGTCAACTTTCATCAGACGCCGCCACGTACGTCCACCATCTGTAAGGTCAGGTGTCGGGGTCTGCTGCATTGCCAGTCAGGCAGCAGGTTAAAGGCAGGAAGCCTGGCTATATAAACTGGCATTTGGGACGTGAAATGTCACCCCTCTGGGAATGAAGAAGCTTGAGCAAGTGAAGCAATACCAAATAGATATAGTTTGGCTCCAAGACCAGTGTTGTGCATAAAGGTGAGCCCAAGTCCTGGATGGAGACTTGACTCACTCCTTCTCCAGGCAGGTGTGTGGATAGTCACGATTCAACTGACTGAGCCCTACTGTGATTTTCCCTTTATATGCAGTGCATCTAACTATAAACCAAGGAATCTCTGTCTGTCCCTCTGTGTGTGTATATGTGTATAGTATATATATAAACAAGGTTTCCCCAAGAAAACTGGTTAGTGGTGGAAGGTGGCTGAGATGGACAGAAGAAAACTAAATTCTCTACCTTAGTACGTACAGTATAATCCCTCATCCATCTTTGCCGCCTTCTTTTCACCTTCTGGTACATCCTTTTTTCACCCCATCATCTGTCCTCATCTTATTTCCTCACTTTCTACTTGTGTAGCCTCCCCTTGTCAAGCAGTCTCATCACAGTCTCTGCCTGCAGGTGATATTTGTATGATTGTGCTGGTTTGTCTTGTTGAATTAGATTTTGCTGCTTCCTTGCGGGCTCCTGCAATCTTACATAAAAGATGAAAACAGTGAATACAGGGAAAGGGGAGAAAATTGCACTTGGCTGCAAAACTTTAGCGTTTTGGGCGCTGTAATATCATTAACGCAATATCTATTGCGAATTGGACCTTGAGACGGGGCAGATAATGGTTGCAAGTGATGCACAATTCATGGTGCTATCGGTGGCCTCGAGTCACCCACAAATTGTGGGTCTTTGCTGGAAAGACAGGCAGTCCAGCGGAGCTTTGACAGTTACTAAAAGTACAATTAATGGTTTTAGGACTCATTCTATTAGCAATTGTACATAATACCCCCTATAAGCTCCTCATACCTAAGTGCTTCATTGTCCAAATTGAAATGTTCCCCAGATCATTTGGAATTAAAGTGAAACCTCTGAATCGAATAAAAGGTTTATCAACGGTCTTATAAGGCATTATGTAGAGGGCAAAGTATCCTTTTGGTTCCGTGCCCAGAAGTGACAAGGTCATTTAACTGCTGTCGCTGGTGCAGAGGGGAAAAAAAAGAACGAAAGAAGAAGGAAGTGGCAGCGAACTTTGAAAACCTATTGAGTTCCCGTGGTGTCAGAGTGTCCCTCTAGCACTTGTCAAACAGTGTGTTTGTCTGTTTGCGTGCATTTGTCAGTAAGCACTGCTGTTGACCGTGTCCATGAAAATCATGACTTGTGAATGTTCATAGACTATATTATATAAACTTTAAACTAGGGCTGTCAATCCATTAAAATATTGAATTGATATTAATTGTATGATTGTCCGTAGTTAATTGTGATTAATCACATTTTAATCACAGTGAGATTTCAGTCAAGTCTTTATCACTTTTGTTAACATGGGAGTGGGCAAATATGCTTGCTTTATGCAAATGTGTGTATATATTTATTATTGGAAATCAATTAACAACACAAAACAATGACAAATATTGTCCAGAAACCCTCACAAGTACTGCATTTAGCATAAAAAAATATGCTCAAATCATAACATGCCAAACTGCAGCCCAACAGAATACAACAGCTGTCAGTGTGCTGACTTGACTATGACTTGCCCCAAACTGCATGTGATTATCATAAAGTGGGCATGTCTGTAAAGGGGAGACTCGTAGGTACCCATTTTCATTCACATATCTCAAGGTCAGAGGTCAAGGGACCCCTTTGAAAATTGGCGTGACAGTTTTTCCTCGCCAAAATTTAGCGCAATTTTGGAGCGTAATGTAACCTCCTTCGCGACAAGATAGTATGATTGATACCAATGGATTCTTTTTCTAGTTTCATATGATGTCAATATCTTCAATATAGCTTTAAAACTGAGGCCCATACAACCTCCAAAAGATTGATTGCATTAATGTGTTTAAGAAATTAGTGAATTTAAAACAAATTTGTGTTAACGCCTTATAGCGTTAACTTTGACAGAAATGTGGTATTTGTTGGTATGTTTTGTCCTGGTTATTAATTAGAAATATTAACAATAATATGTTTTTTTCTATTTTTCAGCTCTATAGTTTGCGTGTTGAGCTGCTCTGGGCTGAGCATAAACATTCAATAATTATTCTAAAAATCAAACATGTGCTTGAAGATCATCATTATCGTCAATGCAAAGAGAAGACGTTATATCATCATCTTAATGATACGCCTTTATTTTCAGTCTCCCATGGCACATATGTGTCTCCATTTCCATCCAAGTGCACCTCCTTCCTGCAGAGCCCGGTAATAAAATTGTCAAATTATATTTTAGCTGCTTTTATGAGTTGATATAAATGTAACTGATCATGTTAAATAGGCATATAATGTCGTCTCATATCGATCGCAGGAAGAAACTCGTATTGTCAGAGGTTGAATAGCAGGATCTGGTCTCTCACTGCACATTTATGCAAATCACACATAAACCTAAGTTTGATATTTGATAAAAACCTACAATGAAGGAAAACGTGAAGCTCTAAATATGTGGGTTTGGTTTATCTTAAGATGTCCTGGATCACTCAGCGTTCCTCTCAATCTATCATTCCAGTCAGAGGTTTGTCTTCATGGGTGCAGCTCTGTGATTTATAGTCCCAGTGTGTTAGGGGAGGCTACCTCACCACTGCTGCTTGTCTTCTGATTTTGTCCCAGTATTTGATTTGCCATGATTTTTCTGGGCATGAAGCGGGAGTTTGTTTTGTGTCTTGGAAGCTGTTCACTGTTCCACTCTATCTTGTCTGGGATTTGTAAGGGCCCCTCACTTTGATCTGAGTGTTTCAGGCAACTCGACTAGGCTAACTGATGCTGTGCTCTGGCCTCGGTACATAATGCATCATTTGATTCTTGTGCTTCATCTATAAGGCCAGCACCATCAAACAAGAAGAGGGATAGGCGACATCAAAGACTTTCTCCACTGGGTACTAATGACAGGGCTCCGTCTGTTGTGCTGTGGTGGCACACACCCACTCAAGCCTATTCTGTTTTTTTTACCGCACGCTAATGCACATGCACAGCACACATCGAGCTCATTGTGCTGTGAGTAGGCGCCAATCACTGATTAGACGCCAGCATGAAAATAGAAGACAAAGGTGCCCTATTACACACAATTGCGCAGGTAAAACGGGGATATAATGAAGGGGCGGGTTGTGAAACCTGTTCACTGAATAGTGATGGAGGCCAGATGTGGTATCATGTATTGGATCCTGACCAAACATGGGCCAAAATACAGGCTATTGTGCTGCATCATGGTTTATGCAACGTGTAAGCTTGAAGGCAGGTCTTATCTGATCGAATAGGGAGGTTTTAAACAAACAGTTATAAATGTGTCCTTCACACTTTTAGTGGCATCTACTGCAGCAGTTCAGATAGTTTTGGGTCGTTGTATTTGTAGTTGTTGTTTTTTTACTGAAGTATTTAGAAAATGGCCTTCAAAATGTCTTGTGCCACCCTATCATGATATAGTCAAGTGCAATTGTGGTGCACAAAGCACTGAAAAATTACATTTTTAAAAACTGAAAAGTAGCATGTGATTCCAAATACAATGTTTTGCTTGCGTTGGAAGATGTACTGACCTTACTGTGAATTATTTCCCATGGGAACTGGGAAAAATAAAATAAAAAAGTCAAAACTATTGACAGAAGTTTCTAGAAGAAAGAGCCTGTAATTTCTTAATCACATGAGGTTCTCTCGTAATGTCCCGCGCGAAGAGGGCTTGGATTGAATTTCCATCTGTACAGGTTAAACATAAACAACCTTTGTCCTGTTTGTGATACAGCGTGTAAAGGTAAAGTGCCTTTCTCAAGGGCAGCAGTTGTTAAGGAAGGACTGTGTTAATGTGAATGTCTGCAAAGAATTATCCATTCAGTGTAAAGTTCTTAATTGGTGAAGGTCAACCCCTATCCTATACAAAAATGGCAAAAGACTAGATATGGAGTTCTTTCTCCACTCACTCTGTAGTGTCACATCTTGGCATTAAACTTCATGCCGATCAGACACATTACTTATGGATCATATACGTATATTGCAGCCTCCCAGGTGCAGACCAGCCATAACACTCATTTTAAAAGCCTCATTTGGTGTACTCTGTTTACTGTTTAATGTAGTTTCGATTTATTTGAACAGAATGCTTGGTTTCATCATTTATTGCATGTGCTCAGGATGTGTGACTGATGAGTTTTTTGTTCCAGACAATTAGGCTAATGAGTTTTCAGAAGAGCGTCTTTCTGCCATTGGTATTGGCAATAGTGGATACATATGATAGTATAACAAACATTAGGCTCACAGTTGGAACAGTTGTTTTTACGATTTAAAGATGATCATGCTGATGTATATAATGTATATATTGTATATATGGTGATTCTGAAAGCAGCAGAAGTTGATTGCAGCTCAGACTAAAAAACTCAAAGTTGACAGGAATTAGTGTGTGTTTGTTTGTGTAACAAAACAGAACAGGAATTGAGTCAAGTAATTGTTTAACCACATTTATGAATTTGTTGTAGACGGTCCACGGGTTGAATTAATGATACGCAGAAAGAAAGCCGGGGATACTGTAGACCTTTCATTCTGTCTACATAAAGGCCTTTTAGTGCCGTTTTAGCGAGGTTAATAGAGTGCTATACAGGAATGAATCCTTAAACCCGGAAATGAGTGTGAAATGGCATCTGCAGGATTTCACAGACCGGAAATAAAACAACCAATCAGAGTCGAGCTGGAGTGTGCTGCTGCCTATGAGAGCCGGCTGTCAATCACCCGCGAACTCCAGTCAAACGGTCAAACAAGGCCGAATATGAATCAATATTCTGTCACTGTAATGCCTATTTCTCGCCTCAAATGTTTTCAGAAACATCTTGTAGCGTACTGTTTAGCTGTAAAATGACAAAGTTTGTGACCCGCCAGCCATGTTGAGAACAGTTGATGAAATACCAAGCACCGCCCACTAGCCGGAGCACAGCCAATACGAACGCTCTAGATTTTTAAAAGCCTGAAAACAGAGCCACGAACGTTTGTTTGCCTCAGAGCTTGTTTTCGGCGATAATCCAATGGAAAAATCCCATTGGCTTTTTGTCGAGGGAACCCGGGGTGATGCTAACTTCCTGGCCTACAAAAATACATCATCCCTAGAGCACTCTATCTTGTTAAAGGACCAGCATGTAACAATTAAGAGGATCTATCGGAAGACATGGAATATAATGTTCATAAGTTTGTTTTCATTAGTGTATAATCACCTGAAAATAAGAATTGTTGTTTTTTTTTGTTAGAATGAGCCGTTTATATCTAAATGCGGAGCGGGTCCTCCCCTCACAGAGCCGGCCAACATGTTTCTACAGTAGCCCAGAATGGAAAAGCCAAACAATATGTTAACTTTCCCTTAACTAAGGGAGGAAGTCTGTCTAAAATGAAGAAGCATTCACTGCATTATGGTACAAGGATACTGGGTTTTTGTTGTTCCCACTTAAAAATGCCTCGGAGACGCCTAATGGTAGGGAGTCAAACTTGATAATAATGTGAATCCTAAGTATGGAGGATTTAATTTACCAACTATTCCCCATCCTCTCTTGGTAATCCAAATGGGGCTTAAGTAAAAAGTCCAATCAGAGGACCTCCTCCAGTAAAACTCTTGCTGATGGAATGGGGCTTTGAAAGGGCATCCCATTAAACGTGCGTGCTTTGAAATTTGAGAAGGGTAAGATAAAGAATTACATTGTTTCCCCATGGCTGTTATTGCTCAGAGTGAATAGAAAACATTTTCCAGCGCTTATTAATTAGTGATGAAATTGTCCCTTAATTTTCATCATTTTGTGTAGATTAGCAATTAGACTGATTTAGTTCCCTTCAACGGCAATTCCATTAAATGTGAATGCTTTGATGTTTAAGAAAGGAAATTATAGAAAATTATATCTAATATTATTACCCGGTGGCTGCCGTTGCTCACAGTGAACCGAAAATGCTTTTAGAGGCTTCGATAAAGTGCCGATTAATCATGAAATTGTTTTTGTCATTCAACAGTTTTTCATTATTTCATTTTAATGAACAATCAAACTGACCCTGAGGTCTCCTAGAGGTATATATTTATAGGAAATGAGTTTCAGTGTGTTATCAACTGTGGGCCACACAAAGCTTTAGTAATGAAGGCTTGCCAGTCTTGCTTTATTATTGCTCCTAGTCTCAGGCAGACCATCAGTGTCAGCATAATTTGGTTTTGTTGAATAACAGACCTCTCTGACAGTGTTGTTTGGCACCACAAGATATAAATATTCTCCTTTGTGCTGCCTAAGGCATACAGAGCTATCAAAATTAGTTTCCATCTCTGTCGCTTCTGAGTTTTACAGCTGTTTTTCCATGAGAGCACTGGGAGTTGTGGGTTCTTAGAGTGTGGCAGGATTGTAAATATGCCGCAGATTACCACTTTTTGAATGAACCAATAATTAAGTACAGCCGGTAAAACATGTTCGTATATGGATGGACTTTGAGTTATAAAGTTGTGACGCTGGCATTGTGTACCTTTTTAAATGGCTATGTCAGTAGAGTTGGATTCAATTCTACTGTAGAGGGTAAGGATGTCCATAATTAACTGTTTAACCGTTAACGACATTAAGCATTTTAACCGATGAACGCTATCGGTTAAAACGGTTAAAAGAAATGTTAATAATTAACTCAAAAGCTGAGCAGCTCAGAGGAGCGGCTCGTTACTTTAAGGAGAAAAGCTGGTCCACCTTAACAGCCCACCTTAAGAGGCGGAGTTGCAGGATACAGGAAGTCGGCTCCGGTCTCTCCTCGCTTGAGCGGAGCAGAGGAGTTGTAGTTTCGTAGCATTTATTCACCGAGAAATATACTGTAAACACACTGCTACACCTACGTTCACAGCTAGAACGCCACCAACAACCTCACACTCACCGCCAACACGCGGTCTGTTGGAAACTCGCTAAAGTTACGCAGACTACATGTGTGGCGGCGAGCCTCCGGCAACGTAGCAAAATTACACACTGTTTGTTGGCAACTCGCTAAAGTTATGCCGGGCAGACTAAGTATCGTTATGCCGGGCAGACACACAGCTGACAACCTGCTAAACTAAACTAAATGTGCAGTTGAGACTTTTACTGGGAAAGTTGCTTCATGTCCGCGACAGTACACACACAATGAATATCTGTTGTGCTCCTGCAGCTGGTACGAGGCACAAATCTTGTCGGTTCACGGTTAATAATCGGTTAACAAGGGACTGTTATCGGATAAGAAAATGTTTCAAAATGAGCATCCCTAGTTAAAAGTATTTATCGGTTGGATACACGCATATCTGGCAGTTCATTGCAACCACTGTTCAATCAATGTCATGGCAAAAAAAAATACAGTAACTGCATCATGAAGACAAAAGAAAATATGTTTGTGGCAACTTTACTGGCAATATGTGGCAAATTCCAATCAGGTGAACGATAGAGGACATTTCCTAGATACTGAATATCCCTTGGAGTACAATAAGTGCGGTCCCAATAAAACTGGAAAAATATGGCGTAGCTGTAAATCTGCTACCAGAGCAAGCTGTCCTCAACAGAGTGTCCTTGGGAGAACAGGCAGAGAGGCTCCCAAGAGGCAATACAATGCAATTTTGGCAATTTAGGTGCTGTGTTGTATTTTCCAGCTGTTTCACAGCATTGGCTGTTTTTTTTTTTCCCTTCATGGTGATATAGACATTTTTCACAGCAGACATTTTGACTTGTCATAGCAAGAAAATAACTGGTGTAAATAACAACATTAACAATGGCTCCGTTCTGTTTACCATCCCAGTAAGATATCCCAGTAAGCCAGGCATGCACAATACCAGGCCCTCCGCTAAGTGGAATGCAGCCATCATCATCTCCACCAGGAGATTATGTATTCAGTCATGTGCATGTGTATGCATCTCTTTGTCTGTCCGTCCACAGCTAATCTCGCATTTCGCTATCAGCCTAATATTTATTGTGCTAATTTATGACTGTATCTCTTGTGGTTGCAGTGATTCACACTCTTTGAAAGCATATTTTATTGACGTTTTTATACCATCATTGACTGCAGATCAACAACTGCTTCAGTTTGGACTCCTCAATCGAACAATACAGCAGGGATTGTTTAAAACAGGATTCAAGACTAACGGTGTTCTGTCGTCCCAGTAAATGATTGTGTTCACTATCGCTTAGCAAATGACAAACTCAACGGAGCACTGACTATAGCAGCCGCTGGGCAGTATCGCCGTTTTTTTTTTTTTTTAATTTGTTTTCAATTAGGGTAATTTTGTTAATTATTTTTTGCTAATTTAATGGTCTGCCTTTGAAGAACAAGAGTGCATCTTCTCGTGTCAGTAGGAGCTAACAGCTAATACAGCTAACAGCTAACCAAACTAAACACACAGCAGGACTGACGATTTCTGTTCAGAGAAAGCATGAAACATGAAGCGTTACACAGTGAACGGAGCCCATGCACACAACTACATGGATAAAAATGTAAGTGCGAGTGACAAAATGCGTCTGCGGTCTAGGCGGCAGCAATTGTGGTTTGTATTCATTCAATCAAACATTACAGCAGTGGTCGTTGCAGATACACATGGCGGAGATCTGCTCTCTGAGTGCGCCTTTTTAGTTCATGTTATTAAATACACCTGTGCTTTCCAGCTCTGTCAATATATCTGCCATGAGTAGCAGAGTGTAAACATTTCTCATTAGCGTTGCCATACTGATTAAGCTGTTCCATGGAGGCATCTGAACAACACCGCAACTTGTTGTTGAAGATATCAAAATGCAAAACATGCACTTCAGGGCATGCTAGACTCATTTTGTCCATTTACATCTCTGCTTGTCTTTGTATTAATGTTGTAGCTGTGCAGACCAGATGATGATGATGCAGCCAAAAGTGTGCTTAGCATTTCACCTGTCAGGTCTTAGGATTTATTGGGAGTTAATTAGTGTGATTTAAGTAATGATGAGAATAATTGATTTTTGGTCGTTAAATGGATGTTACTACATCTTAATTACCAGTGTGAAGCTTATTCATTCTGAATGTGTATCATTACAGTGGAAACCAACCTCTGTGATTGGGATTTTCTGCTGGGACAGCTGGAAAAACAGTCTTATTATTCACACTGCTTTGTATTTTTTCTCACCCTTTGCCCTATATACTGTATTATATACCTATAATGTTGATCTACAATACATCAACCATGGTCATATTGCTGGTAGGGCTGTGTATTGGCAAGAATCTGGCGATACAATACATATCATGATACAGAGGTAACAATTCAATATATTGCGATACTGTAAGCAAGGCAATATATTGCGATTTTTAGGACAACTGTCATAGTATAAGAACACACCAGAAATACACCATTTTAGAATAGTAAAAAAAAAAAAAAATTACTAATAAAAGCTATATGTTTTTTGCCCAAAACTGCACGTGATTATCATAAAGTGGGCATGTCTGTAGAGGGGAGACTCGTGGGTACCCATAGAACCCATTTTCATTCACATATTTTGAGGTCAGAAGTCAAGGGACCCCTTTGAAAATGGCCGTGCCAGCTTTTCCTCGCCAAAATGTAGCGTAACTTTGGAGCGTTATTTAGCTTCCTTGACAACAAGCTAGTATGACATGGTTGGTACCAGTGGATTCCTTAGGTGTTTGTAGTTCCATATGGTGCCAGTATCTTCACTCTAGCTTTAAAACCCGCTACAACTTACGAAAGATCGAATAGTGGCCGGGCCCCACGGTGGACTGTCAGATTTTCAAGAGGTTAATTAAGAATCGATTCAGTGTTTTGGAGAATCGATACAGTATAACAACGCATATCGATATTTTTCTTACATCCCTAATTGCTGGCAGTTCAACGGTATTGTCTGAAGAGGGATTCCAAGCGTGCAATGTTCTCTTGATGCTGTTTGTGAAACCATCCAGCCGTTACGGGCGAAGCTGGGATTGGCAAATAAACTAACCCCATTAATATAATTATTTTAGTATTGAGCTGCCAGTGTAAGGCTGGCACTCACAACAGATGCTGTTAAAGCAGAAAGCACAAAGTGTGAGGTGTCCAGCACAATATAGCAAATTCTCACTGGATATAGTTTGCAGGCAACCAAGAATACATGCTGCACTGTAGATAAAATTGCATTCTTTAGTCGAGTGTTGAGAATAGTACCAAACTAGTACACTGTAAATAATTCTGTCCAATAGATCAAAACTACCAAGCATAAACTCCAATTTGTCATGATAGTAAATCATGAAAATAAGCTAGACTAATGCAGCTGCTCACTCGAGTTTGTAAATGCATTGACATTTGACATTTTTTGAGACCAAAGGTGTGTTTTACAGCTTTCAAACACTGCTCGGACATGTCCCTTCACAACATCTGGTGCACTGAAATTACATTTCAGAAGTCAAAGCAGCTACATCCCCAGTCTTATCTTTTTTAATGTTGGTTCCTCTTCAGATTCTCATGCATAAATTCAGTCACATTTGTGAGTTTATTTTATTCAGTCTGTGTCCTGACTTGAGATTTGTCCATTTTTTAGCAACCCTATGAGACCTGCACACATTCTCTCTCTGATATGAAGTGTTTATTCACCAGCATTGTGGAATCTTTAATGCAATATGTCTCTGACCTGAAATGGAAACTATATATGCACTGTGTTCAAATCCTACCAGGAAATGGACTTTTAGTATCTCTTATAGAACTGTTATAGTCGGTTGCAGAAGGACTTTCTCTTTGTATCATTTAGTAATCTTTTATTAAGCTATTTCTTTTATATTTCACTGACAAATACAATAAGATTCTCCCTGGGAAATGAGCTAACAGAATAACAAATAAGATATCTCAGTGGTCTTGTAAAAGGAAGGGAATTGGTCTGATAGCGCCACTTGAATACTAATCTTAATTATTTATCTGCCATATTCAATCTGTCTCTCTCTCTGTTTAAACAGTAACACAAATAAATTTATCCAAACATCTCTTTTGATCTGAACCTCTCCTTTTAATGGTATATTATTATTTATTTTTGTCACAATTGATAAAAACTTTTCAAAATGCAAATATTGATTCTAATCAGATAGAGTGGACCCTTGGCCCCCCAACTTCAGGCACTTGTGCCGCGAGCTAGCCAGTGGGCACGCAAACATGCATGAACATGCTCTACAGCCCGGCTATGTAAACAAAGTGAGGAGAAACTCAAAGACGCACAGAGGGGGAGTGACTTCATTCTCTGCTCAGGTAGACATTACTCCACCATATCTTTACGTATCAAATAGTTGTTTGCTGCTATATTAATGCTATGGATATCGAATTTAGCGCCTTTAAAGTCTTACACATTGTAAAACATAAAAGCCGATTTTTTTTTTTTTTTAATCCTGTATTGTTTACATCCATGTTTGCTAGCTTGCTGTCCTCCTTGCATTTCTTGGCACTTTGCAACATTTCTTGGCTTGTTACAGCCACCAACTGTCTGTAACAAGAAAACTGAGTAGTGTGAAACTGGCAGCAGAGATATGTAATGTATCCTGTCACGCATGTGCATGCTCGTGTGTGAGAGTCCTCATGTGCAGGCATTATTTCATATGAAAAATTCATGAAATTGATTTGTTCTTCTTTCCTCACACATACACAAGCACTCGATGCCTTGCAGGGGCGGGAACATGTGTTTGCATGAGTGCTGGGC
The DNA here is from genome assembly GCA_916700815.1 of Helicolenus hilgendorfi. Classification (NCBI taxonomy): domain Eukaryota; kingdom Metazoa; phylum Chordata; class Actinopteri; order Perciformes; family Sebastidae; genus Helicolenus; species Helicolenus hilgendorfi. The sequence goes on from CAKALG010008884.1 coordinate 20,468, forward strand.
CTGTGAAGACAAAGAACTAAAGTGAAGAGAGGTGATGCTATGCAAATAACCTTTCCATTTGCAACTCAGGAGAGGCAAATCTATTGTTTCAATAGCCAAAACAAGTCAATACCCCCCCCTATAAGTGGATTACATGCTTTTCCTGAGGGTCACGAGCCTTCATGAAAATTCAGAGAAGAACTTTTCTAGAGAGACCTGCATTTCACTGATGTTACTGGTAAAAGCATGCAAGGATTTTCAGTATTTTCAAAAGCCACTAAATGTTAATTAAAGGAAACAACAAGGCAACCTTTTGATTGCGCTTGATTTGGTTGAACTTTATATGCACAACATTTCATGGCACATTCTTACTTTGATACTAATTAATAAAATGAAAGACATTGCATAATTAAGTATTCCAAAAACATTCCATGAAGTTGATTCAGGCTATGGAAATCTTTCACCAACAGAATTAGTAAGTTATGAATTTGCTAATATTGTCCCGGCAGCCCCACAATTGAGCACCCCCCTGTGGTAGTGTGGTACTAAGGTTTGCTAAGCTTGAAATCCAAGATTATAAATTGAAGTGAATCAATTTAGCACCAAGATGGTTGTTGCGGTATATCACAAATTACGTCATTACTCTCATATCTATCATTAATAATAAATTGACAGTTTATCGTTTGTATCACAGTTACGTCACAAGAAATTGAAAATGGTCTTTTGTAGTTAGGATGCTCTTTCTCGGTCTGAGTGCTTTCTTTTTTCTGTGCATTTCCTCACAGTAACTATGACATTAGAAAAAGTTCCACACTGCAAAAATCGCTGACTGCATCTTTCCGCTCCTGAGTCTTACAAATGCTTGATTGGTCTTTCACTGACTGCCAGATGGCACAGCAGATTTCAGACAGGATGTCTTATATCACTGTTTGACCCATCTTGTCACTCAAAGTCCACTTGCAAGAGTCCACCAAGTCACAGGCAATCCATCAGCTAAATCCACCAGAGGGTAAAAGTTGTAAGAAACCGTGGTAGCGACCTGTCAATCTCAAGGTAGCCACGCCCTAAAACATAACCTGCTTTATGGTCTATTTTACTCTAAATGGACAATAATTTACTAAATGAACATCATGCTTTATTGAAGAAGACTTGAAACTAGCGATTGAGACCATAAACTCATGTTTACAATGTTTACTGAGGTAATAAATCAAGTGAGTAGTAGTCTCATTTTCTCATAGACTTGTATATAATCAGACTTCTTTTTTGCAACCAGAGGAGTCGCCCCCTGCTGGCTATTAGAAATAATGCAAGTTTAAGTCACTTCCCCCATTGGCTTCACTTTTCAGACCCAGAGCTTTTTTACACTTTGCCTGCAGACCTTTTTCACACCAAAACACACATCTTTTCCAGAGTTGCTGTAGATCTCCTAGTGGCCTCCCTCGCTACTGTCCTTCTCGACACCATTACTCAGTTATTTAGGGTTTCTTGCTCTAGGCAGATTTACAGCTTCCAAGTTTTCCCCATTACTTTTTAATATGTGTGTGTATGAGTGTACATGCATGCACACACTCCTACACTTAAAGGTATGTGTTTGGTAATATGCACCCTTATGACAGACTGCTAAAGGGCTCTTACATTTCCGCCCTCTAGTACAATACTAATTAGGGTATTACAATTTGTGCCGCCTCATTTAGTGAGGAAATTACTGCAATCAAGTTCTAATCCTCCCTCTAAATCAAGAGACCATGAACTAATGAAAACTCAGAAAAGGGAAAGGGTGAAAGAGGTGTGTGTGTGTGTGTGTGTTCCTGTATTTTGCGGTTTGTGCAATCGCTCTCTTTCTGTTCTGGCCCTTGTTTCTCTGTGACAGTTGCTCTGACCTCTCCTGTCTTCTACTTTTTAAATTCCACTTGTGTCTTTCTTGACGACTATTTAATGGCGATGTCTATTTCTTGTATGGTTGATCAATCTTTGTCCCTGAATAACGCTGACGAATGTACATGACGTTATCTCTCAGCTCACTGTTCTGTCTCACTCTGTTTGGTTTTCCTTTTTACTTACGCAGTGCAGCTTAGGAGCCACTTGTTATTTAGGCTTTGTCCACACTAATGTGAAAAGCATTGAATTCCTTTACATCCACACTGGCATTTTCAGAGTGTTTTTGAAAAGTTTGCGATCAACACTGAATTACCACAACAAAGGACACATTGTTGAATCTCTGCTTCTTGCTTCATATTACTGTTACAGTCTAGTAAAGAGCATGGTTGGTAGCATTGAGTGTTTGGGCAGAAATATTGGTTATTCTGCTTGGTCTTAGCAGGTTAAGGCTTTGTTCTGTTGCTTCCAACTGTGTGAACAAATTATAGGTGTCGTCATTCACATATCCTTCTCTTCGTCTTTAAAGGGTTGTTATTTCAGCAGAAATAATGAAAACCTGTATTGTGGTTTATATTTTGTGTCAGTTTTGCAGCAAAGAAAAAGTACTTTTGGCATGTTTGACAGTCAGAGCATTTTCTAAAACACTGGAGTCCACATTACAATCAAGCACCAGAATTTTTTTCTATGTATTTACTTTGGAGGGCATGTTTATAAAAATCAGTGTTGGAAATGGCAGGTGTCATTTGGATGGAAGGACAAAACGAAACACTACATTTAACACCAGCTGCACATCTTGTTTTTGCTGACCTCAATATGCTTTAACTTCTCACCTCACTGTAGTGATGTTAAAGTGTACTCCAAAATGTGTTAGTACGTTGTGACATTACTGTTTGTTTTGGTTACAGGTGCAACTGAGCACACTTCTGACTACGCCAGCAGTGATACTGTGTTTGGTCAGAAGTGCACTTGAACACACTCGAAACATTCAACCAGAGAGGGCAGTAAAACACTGCCACTTTATATCCTGATATTAAGTTGCTGCACAAGGACCTCCCAGACTGGGAAGTATAAAGTAGCCACATCTTATTTTAGTGAGATCCTCCTGGAGTAGGGATGCCAATTTTAAGCACTTTCCTTCATCGACCATTGCTAACGATCAATTAATCTATTAATCGTAATTAAAACATACAAATTGTGCGTTTATCAAACAATACCAAATTTGTTTCTTCTCCTCAATCAAAGCCTTATTTCCACAGAAACATATTGCATATTCTCTGACAGCATTGCATAGCCTATGAAACATATAAAGATAGAGGCCTAGACATATTAAACACATTAAATGTTCATGAATATCACAAATATCTCGCATTGTCCCGATTTCTGCCCGTTCTTGTTGTTCTTGTTGCTGTTAGATTGCTGCTAGAACGCCCTGTTAATAGGCACACAGGTGTTTGCCGGGGGAGAAAACAGTTTTTGACCATAATGATTTGTTGTTTTTGAAAGATTAAGGGCCAACAAATATTGCTTGAAGCAGAATATTTCATTAAATTAAAACATGTTGTTTTATAGAAAACCACCCATTTCTGTCAGACAGAATTACCCTCGGAGACTTGGTCAATTAAACAGACACACAAAAAACAAGTCTGTGTAGCTAAATGAGTTTAAATTGCAATCATTTAAATGATCACGGACTAAGAAATGTTAATCCAAGTTATAATTGGGACAATTTAGAAGCCTTGTAACTCAGTCATGGGGTTAATGGTGCTCATTGTAATTATAGAAAATAGATTAATTATAAATGGGAACTCCACCAATTTCACAGATTAAGATCAGTTACTACTAGTCATGGGGAATAGTGTTACGCAGCCTGTGAAAACAGTTGTAAAAAATCTGTGTGGCTGGAGAAGCTTTGTCAAGTCTGACGACATAACCCCAGTTAAGTCATCAGGATCACCTCAGGGAGGCCTCAGAGACTACAAAAGAAAGTCTGAGTTAATAACTAGGGGCACAGAGTTTGAATATCAGACTCATATTTTTACATTAAAAATAGAAGGAACATGACAATAGGTAAGCACTCCCACAGGGCCGTGTATACATTGGGTTTTTTTTCAGCATATAGATATACATCTGTATGTACATGTATATATGTGTCCTTTAATCAGGTCAGTGTATGTGAGGACATCAGTAGATGAGAGAGAGAGATGAGAGAGTTGGAGTAGGAGAAGCCTGAGGTAATGGGATTATTGTCAGACTCGGATATTCGGCAGGCCCATTCCCACCAGACCGGTGCAGCTCTGCCAACACATGTAGAGAGACTTTCACTCGCATGCATAATATCCATTAGCCACACTCTCATATATGCTTCCATAAAAACTGGCATACACGCACACAAACAATCCTTTGCATCCCTTATTCTTTTGCATTTATAATCACAGACAGTCATGCCTTTAAAGTTCTACTCTTTAACGTGCCATCTCAAATGCGTAAGTTGCGATGGCTTTAGAAGAGAATATATAATATAAGGACAAGGTTGGAAATGTTGCTAATTTTTATTGTCAACAAATCCCATGAATAGAGGAAAAACCAACAATGCGTTAGTCAGTCTCTCAATACTTCCCACCTTCCAGCCTCTCTCTAGCACTCACCCCAAAACACAATTTGTTCCTACTGAAGATATAAATCTTTAATAACTGGTCACGGGTCTATACTTTTTTAAAAAAGGCTAAATCATTTCCTCAAACAGCTCTGTACTGTAGTCTTTAGCAAGTGTTACTCAAACAGGAGTAAATAGTGAATTTGTTGGGGATTTGGTGTTCTTGTGAGGCAGGTGGATGGCATTCATGGGATCAACTCAAAATTAATGAAATGCCTGTATTATTCATGGTTATGAAGAAACATCTCACCCAATGCAACAATAGAGGTCTGTTGCACAGATAAACAAGCTGTATCAGGCTTTGGATACACAGACAATACTTTGTTCATCAATTAATTGTTGGTTTTAGTCTTTTTGTGTCCTTTGAATGATAACTTTGGTATTTTTCAACCTGGACCCTATTTTATCATGTTTTTGTGTCTTATGTGACTAACAGGGACAACAATTTCTGAAACTGGTCCAGTATTGAAGGATAACGCTGTTACAGACAGCTGTGAAACGAGCTGCGAGGGCAGTGTCAGTGTAGAGTTACGTTCACTAAAAGTGCTTGTTTTAGCCGCTGACAGCCTCAGATTGTTGTTATGAGTGTCTGACAACATCATGGAAACGGACTCTACAGAGAAGTAAAACATTTTCTTACCTTTCGCTTGATCCGGTCTGTTTGCGATTGTCAAATAAATACTAGAGCTGTGTATTGGCAAGAATCTGGCGATACGATACATATCGTGATACAGGGGTTAGGATTCAATATATCGCCTATATCGATTTATTTTCATATCAAATTTAAGGAAAACTGTCAAAATGTTAAGAATACACCACCATATGCATAAAATCTAAGCAACTTTTTTATTCAATTTATACATCACAGTCCCCAGTTCAACATCATAGCACTACTTTGAGAGGGCTCATACACTGAGAGGGCACTTGTCTTTGCAAATGAGATAAAGTATTGACTGAGTAAATTTTTGCATTTAAACTATTAATTAAAAATTTAGTATTTTTGTGAATCGATACAGTACCACAAAACAAAATATTGCGATGCTCGATGTTTTTAATATTTTTTTTCACCCCTAATTTATACGGCCAGATGTTGAATTCAAAGATATCATCCACATTGTGGAAATTATCTAAATATTCAGCCATGACATTGCAAATATTTTAAACAGTAAGCTACGCTTTCTGTACTCCAACGCAACAAACTCAACAAACTCTCTGCCCAGCTGGCACTCCCATTTCCACCATCGATGTGTTCCACTATTCCACCGTTGTCTTCCGGCAACACGTTATCTTGCCAGATTTCAGAACGAGACTTCTCCTTGAGCCAGAGTCTTTCCATAATGACAGACACTTATAATGACTATCGGAGCCTGTCATGGCAAAAACAAGCACTTTTAGTGGACATAAATGACGGTGCCAGCTTGCCCCAATAGGATTGCATTGCAGCCTGTGAGCAGCTGACATCTACAGCGCTCTGCCTCAATACTGGACCAATTTCAGAAAGTGTTGTCGTCAGTTAGACACAAGAAGTTACCCTTCAAGCTGTAATTTGTGATAAGTGCTTTTGATAATGTTGTTTCGTATTTTTGGAACAACAAACTTTTAGTATCCATCTCCTGAAGGTACACTAACCACCCTCTCTGGTGAAGCCACTTAGTTCCAACCAAAGAACAGGTGTAATTAATAACATTAATCAAGGCTCTGTTCAATTTCGGTGTTTGTTTGCATGATAACCCTGGTCATAGAGGAAATAAAAGCACCAAAAAATGTTTGGCATCCTCTGGACAATCTTGATAATGTCAGTACAGATGGAAAAAGTTTAGCCTGTGTTTATTTTAATGGGTGTTTTACTTGAGGTAAAAGTGGCCACAGTTGTGGGTGAGCAGCATCATCATCATTATAATCATTGTCATAATTACAGTTTTTCCCCCTTTTTAGCACATCTCGCCCACTTCACTATTTTGTGTTCTCTGCTTTTTTCTCTCTTCATCTGCTCACTATACGAATACTAAACCCCGTCCACTTTTTTCCACATCTCATCTGTCTCTCTCTCTCTTCTTTTCATCCTGCCTCTCATTTATCTTCTACTCTCTCCGAGGCATGAAGACCAGTGCTTCTTTATCAGTGAGCCGCAGCAGGGGGCATGTCCCTCTGCCTCTATCCTTTCCTCTCATCATCACTCCATTTCTCTCATCATCATCACTCCATTTCTTTTCTTCCTCAAGCCTCCGCTGCCCTCATCTCTCCTTCTCCTGCGTTTTTGCCTCGACAGGAATATTTAGTCTGCGCACCATCAGGTTGGCTGTGCTCTTTATCTTCATGCAGATTGCTTTTGTCCCTCAATTCATCACTCGGCCGTTTTTTCTCTCCCCTTGTTTTCACTCCACTTGGCATGTTGTTGTAGCTACACTTCTCTACAGGGCAAACCTTTCTTCTCTTTGTTCATCGCACCTCTGCTCCTCCCCTTGTCTTTCTGTGGCCTTTATCTTTTCCTCGTTCATCCACGCACCCCGATTACTCTCCCATTTCATCTTCCTGACACTCCAAACTTTGAATGGTAAAACTCTTCTGTACAACTTACCTGCAATTACCTGAACTGAACATGTTCCACACGATTGACTCCCATCAAATAGGATAAAATAACATAAATTAGACAAACTTGCAGTTTATAAAATCACCCTCATCCTGAAACATTTGTATTCTGATATGAGTTTTTGTCTCTCTCTTGTTCCACCTCCTCGTGGGCGTCAGACACACGTGGAGATGCATTCTAATGCCAGGTATGAACAGACGTACTTAGAGCTGTCCACTTGTGTTCAAATCACTCAGGACGCATGTTAATGCCAGTTGTGAACAGGGCCAAAGACGTGAAGACTGTCTCCACCTACTTGCACAGATTTTTAAATGACTGAGTACAAAGGAAACCCTACTGAGAGACAGGAAGGCTTGTTGCGCTTCTAGGCATCCGCGGAAATACCACAAGAAGACAAATTATTGCATGTTTCTTTACCAAAACAGAAATGTGCATTCCTCAGAGTTTGCATTGCTAATTTCCACAATATGTGTGGAAAACAAAAAGATATGAGGGAAATTTCATAATTAGGATGAAACAGTGGGTGGAGACATGACAGCAGAACTTCAGGTGAACTGTGGCTCTAGGCTGCACTTTCAATAACATGTCAACATCCCCATTCCAGTCATAAATATCGAACGAAAATAACTGTAATGAGAATGAAAGGCAGCGACTGGATGAGAAGGTAAATGAGTCCTTCAACACCAGCTGACCCAGACTGGGTTCAACAAGTCGTCACACCCCAAAAAGAATTATCCTTTTTTCCATTTTCAAGCAGCGTTTATTGTCTTATTTAACGGTTAAAACATCTGTTCACTTGTCTTGATGCTTTGAGTCATTTTTGACCACTTGAGTGCAGCTTGCAAGTCTAGTCAGCGCTGCCGAGGGCGACTGGCTGGCTGGCTGGCGAGGCTTGTATATGATGTGTCATAAATTAGCTGATGAAATTAACAACTGCCCGCAGTGTAATCCCTCTGTACCCCACACTGTCAGCATCCTGTTACACAATACGCTTCTTAGTTTACACATCAGTACATCATCATACAGCCCCACAGCTCATTACATCATGCTGAAGTGGACGTACGTGTTCACACACACTCATGTACTGTATTTGTGTGTTTGCAGTTAGACATCAGGCACCGTGGGATATTGAGATAAAGGCTGGAAAAGTACAGGTTGTTGCATCATTAACTCCAGTTAGCAATTGCCTGCCTGACTTAGTTTCCATTAATGTCCTCTGCTACAAATGTGCTTTTCCACTGAATAGAGCAGAGAAAATGACTCTGAGAGGAATGGAGTGGTAAATGGGGAGGAATGGAAATAAAAGAGGTTTGAGATGTCCGAAGGTTAAGCAAATAGATTCTTAATAGGCCCACTTGTGTTAAAAAGTTTATTATCAGTGAGTTTGTGGCTGCTTGTTAATCCCTGATTTCCTAATGCAACGGTAGGATATAGAGCTGATTTTTAATTGCCTTTGTGTGGGCCTGCCATTCAGAGAGCTGAGAACCAGCCGATTAGACTGTTAGGCGTTAACAATCGCTATAAGATATGCCCCATACATGTGGGTCAGTAGGGGCCTACTACACCCAGTAGTAGGTTTTATCATCTATTCACATAGTAGATCACCACTAGATATAACTTTGCGGCTTTGGTCCTTCCGTGTAGTTTGTCTTGGAGTCTGAGTCCGAAGAGCGTAGCATGGGACACTGACCCGCAATGATTTATACCTGTTAGGACTTACAAACAGTACCTTTTTAAAGAAGTTGTAGTTTTATTGCCTAAACCCAACTTTGCCTAAATTTAAAGGTACTCTATGTAAGAATCAGAAATGCTTGTTAACAGCGACACCTGTGGCCTTTAAGTCAACGAAAGTCAGCATCCTGTTGCTCGTGCTTGGGCTCACCCTAATAATCCTGAACGAGCATCGGTCAAAACAGTGAGGCGACACACATCAGCTAAAACCACAATATCACTCTATATTTCACCTGCTTGGCAGTAATGTTAGCTGACCAGACGAAGGTCTCTCCGTGAATCAATGCTGATACTGTGTTGTCCTGCTTCAGACTCCCGTCTTCTGCAGTGTGTAGTGTGCGCGCATGCACGTGAGAGGTGGAGCGAATGAGAACGAGCACGGTGTGTGAGTGAAGGCAGGCAGGC
>CAKALG010008887.1:3533-14318 GCA_916700815.1 Helicolenus hilgendorfi
CTTTCCACGCTCCCCATTCATTGTCTATGTAAGCAGCCGTGCAATGCATTCTGGTAGCGTGGCGTCGCGATTCGAGAAATGGAGCATCACGACGCATGCTCCTTATTTGCATAAAGTTGAGGGCTAGTCTACTTTACGCCGCCTCTCAAAACTTCCGAGAATCTTTTAAAATAAACGTTGTCGATCCAAAATAAAGACAAATTTAGCAACTGCATGGCTTATTTCTCGCCTTAAATGTTTTCAGAAACACATTTCGGTGAACTATTTTCGTGAAATAAGAGGAAGAAAGTTTTCAAACGAGCCTAAATACTATTTCCAGTTTGAAAGTTGGAAGACAGAAACGTAGTGCGGTGCGTCTCGTGTTTTCCACCCGCAAAATGCGTTCTGTCTAATCAGGACCTCACAGCATTCGAACCCACATCTAGATACTATTGCACTTTTCATCAACAGACATGTTTAACAACATGCCAAAAAATCCCCTAGAACACTGACGTGCTGACGGTGGTGTGACAGGATTGTTTTCCATAAAGAAATAAAAGGTGCTTTTTTTTCTTCTTTTTTTTTTTTTTTTACTTCTTGGCAGGCTGGCTGAACTCAACATCTGGGATTTTAACTAAATTAGAACATGTAACTCCACGGTCCCGTATGACTGAGCTCAAATCAGCTTAAAAGTTGTGTTTCATGTCAACACATTATGGATGAGTGGCTAAATGGGACAGATTAAAACAACACTCCAGTCGGTTATTATCAGAATCATCACAGACAGGCTGGAGGAATCCAGGGAGTTGAAAACTTATAACTCTGACATTTTCAAACTGTAAGGGGGGAGTGCAGAGGGAGAGATGTGGGGCAAAAATACTGTAAGAGGTGAAAAGGACAAGTGCATGCCAGGGTTCTAAAAACAACGGCAACTTAGTTATTGTAGTTCGGCCCGCTGATTTGACTCGCTTACCAACAGGACCAACAGCAGCAGCAGCAGCAGCAGTGGCTAAGACACAACGCTCACATACTTTACAAGCCTTATGCTGCATCACATGAATCAGACGGACAGACAACACCTTCTGGATAGCACGGGGAAAACAAACAAACAGTCCAACGGAATGGCAGGATGGCAAAACAAAACATGCATGCCAATATATGTTGCTATGGTGATTGAATAACATATATTAAATAGGGTTGTCAAAGTCAACACGATAATAACACGTTAAAGTTTCAGTTGGCAGTATATTTTTGGCATCATTGGGCAAAAAATCCATAATAACCTTTCAGCATATTGTAATTCAAGTGTTCTGCGAGAAAACTAGACTTCTGCTCCTCCTCATGGCTCTGTTTATCCAGCCTGTGGCGAGAGACTTTGACCAATCACAGGTCATTTCAGAGAGAGCGTTCCTATTGAGCGTTCCCTTTGGCTGTACTCGGGTTGGTGGGCGGTGCTTGGTATTTCCTCAACTGATCTCAACATGGCTCAACTTTCTCCTTTTACAGCTAAACAGTACACTACAAGATGTTTCTGCTTGAGATGATTGAGATGACAGCGCTGCCTAGTTAGACCATTTGGTCAGAGCTCGCGAGTGATCAACTGGTGGCTCTCATAGACGACAGATAGAAGGCAGACTCCAGATCAGCTCTGATTGGTTGTTTTCCTCCGGTCTGTGAAATTTTGCAGATTCAATTAGGAGCAACTGAGGACACAAAAAGCAAAAGTACTTAATTGTGTTAGCTTCGTTGTATCTATTGCAATAACATTACAGGAAATTGACACTTTAAAAAACAGACTGGAAATGTGTCAATGAGGATATTTTAATCTGAATCAGCAAAATCAACATTAAAAAGAAGTGCACGTGAAGAGCGCAGACGTCCGCCAAGGCAGTTTTCATGTACGTCGCTGCCAGAAAAAAGTGATGATGATTGGCCCAACTGTTGTGGAACTTGATGCTGAGCCACGCCCTTGTAAAGTTCATTGGCCAATATCTTCAAAACACAATGACATATAAACAAGCTTTTGATGACTTTTTCATTTGGTAAAAATCTGAATAACGGTTTAGGTAGTCAAAAATGTGCATTTCAAAAAATTCTAAATGGCGGAAAAGCTAGTCAAGCGGACTTTAGTGGTCCACGAGGCTTTTTTGTGAACGGAGATTGATTTCTGTAAGTTTTGTGTAAATCGGATCCATGCGTATGAATTACAACTTTTCAAATTTCTAAATTTTTACCTTTAATTATAGTGCCATAACCCCATTATATAACCCTTTGAACAGTTGGCTCAATTAACTGATGTCTATTGTTGACATTTTAGATGCATTCCACCGTAGCTCTGCCGAGATACAGTATATCTCATATCTCATGCCTATTCAATAAGAGCAGCCTGGGAGTGGCGCTGGCGGCAGTGAGCCCAGTGCATTCTGGGTGTTGTAGGTTTTCTACCTTTTGAGCAAAAGAGAATACTACAGCCCCTTTTCTCTTTTTTTTCCAGTCATGTAACACCAATTTAAAACAAATTGGCCTAATTTTATAAAAAGATCTTTGCAGCGGTGAAGTACTTCTTTAAACTGATGTGTTTTGGATGATAGTCCTACCGATATTTTTGTTTGAAGCAGGTGAGAAGTTTTTGAATATCCAGTTTTGTGCAGATGTTCAATACCTTTCAATCTGACTGCTTTCACGCCAAAATCTATTAACTTAGAGGATCATGGGGCATTCAAACACAGCTTGAAACCAAGGACGATAATAATTGGCTGGGTGGAATTATCAATAATAGTGCAATGTTATTATTATTTTTTCCCCCCAAAATCAATGTCAAGTCTGGAAATCTTCATATTGATATTTATAAAAACATGTTTTTCAATTTTCTTTCTTTTGGCAGGGTGGAATAGTTTCAAAATGCATCAAGGACATATCGCACCTTGACTACTTTGAGTAAGAACAGTTTGCAGCAGATGTTTTTTGTACATTTTAGAACAACAAGGACAAAGAAGAAAGCTGTCTGCGAGCCGTAAAGTTTATTGTTGAAATGCGGCAGTTAAATACAGCTGAAATCATTTTACAGGACACCATCTGGATGTACTACTACAGTGCCGTGTAGTTTTGCATGTGCTCAGATTGTTACTTCAATGTATACTAAACATAGTAACTGGTATACATTTACTTTCATAATCATGTATACTTTATTTGCAAAAAAATAATTGCAGATCCATATATAAATACTTTGACATAACTATTGTAGCTCAAGGTCCACTTACTAACTTTCTGAGGAACTTTCAACTACATGAAACAGCACTCTCCCTTACCACTGAGCAAACTCCAGATGGTGATGAAGACTGTGACATGCGGCTGAAAGCTCAGAAAAAGGTATTAAGTGGAGATGTAGAGAGAATAGTTCACCAAGTTTAGAATTACATTTAGTGAGTGAGATGATAAATGTGATACCATTATGAGGTCTGTGCATTAAAGGTTATTATTTGATAACATTTGTATGTATTTCCAATCAGAATTGAGTATTCAACAACGCCGTTTAATAAAGGTGTGTAATATTCACGTCTCTGCAAGGCAAAACATGTCAATGACACGCTATCAATTACATGCTTTGGCGTGGTATCTGGTTGCCATATTCATGCAAATATGCATGTAATTTGATTGATTCAGGAAAAGGGCTTCCCATAGACAACCAGTGTAGTATTGATGAATCAATCCATCTGCACCATATTTATCATATCAGAGCTGGTGTCGGCCTGACATATTGGCAAACACGTCAGTCCAGCCCCAGTAGGCAGAACTAGATTTACAGTTAGAAAAACAGCACTTCATCTACATATATTCAGTGTCAGTATGAATCCAACAGTAACTTGATGAAACGGTGACACCAGAGGCCACTTTACTCTCAAAATCCAAAACTTTGGTTCCTGAAGGAGAGCAGGCCGCCTACTGTTCTCAGAGGTGACCACTTTGGTCTTTGGTCTAAAACATGACTGAAGGATGAATCTTCAGTGGGCATCACAAGCTGTTGAAGCAGTGCCATTAGAGTAATAATCTCCCAATGCAGGACCTTTTGGAGCCTTTGACACCTCCTCTTCCTCATTATCCCTTTACTGATTTTCTCCAGTGGTGGTCCTCAGGGTCCGCATCCTTCTCACTAAATTGGGAGACTTGGGATATCTCCGAGCCAATTCAGCTTTGATCTTTAATTTAAAGAAGAGCCAAAGAGGAAGTGACATCCCAGTGGATAGTATTATGCTAATCTTGAAAATGTTAATTAAGCCCAAAGGGTTAATTTCTCCTTCTTTACCAACTCTATACTTTAATCTGTCGCTCAATTAAAAATGCTTTTACTGAAGAATGTTTAGGAAATAATCAGTGCTGTAAATTCGGAAACATTACTTTTCCTTCCTTTTAGCTACAGGTTTCCGTAATCCTCTTTCTTTTGAAACGTAATTGGTACAATCCCACAGCCAAGGAGCTCTCTCTCATCAAGCCACAAAATAACATAATCTTCTTTAATGTGTCACGTAAATTCATTCAAAACATATTGCAGCCCGTCTCTCTGTGTGTTGCTCAGTGGATTCTTTGTGGTGCAAATTGCTAGATTAAGGAGAGAAAAGGTCAAGTATTATCTCTACAGACAAACACATAAAAAAATCTGATAACTATTAGGGGAACCAAAATACATTCAGACACCATCAACTTAATTACATTTCATTCATTGATTTCTTCTCTGTGATGCAGCAAACTGTACCTAAATGGATGATAATTACTTTAATACCAGGGGTGCTATTCTTATCTTGCAAATTGTCTCTGTACTCAGGGAAATAATGAAGGAAAGTCTTCTCGGTACAATGTCAGTGACAAACAAGCATGTACCTGCAAAGTCAACGGGGGCCACGTGAAACGCTTCATCCAATATACAGCGCCGCGTGCACTTGAGGGCGAATTTGGCTCGCAGCTCGTTTGAAGAAAACCAATGAGTGCTCTCAGACAAAACTTATCGTCCCCTACAGGCTTGTTCATTCACCTGCACATTTACCACAAAGCTGGTGTCTCCCTTTCTGCTATTTCATTAGTGGTAATTCCTCCTCAGGGATATGGGAGGAATGTCAAAGCACAGGGTCCCTTTTTGAGACGCCGAAAAGAATGAACGGCTCTCACTACTCACATTGAGTGATGAACAATGTCCTGACATGGCAGGCAACGGTTATGTATCACCCTTCTTCCTATATGTGACACATTGAAATGATAGGCGTTACTGCGGGGAGTGATGGATTCTGCAGTGCAGAGGGAGCTTACGTGCAAAGGTTGAATTGTAGAGCAGGAATTCATCTCAAGGTTGGTCTAAAAGTAAAATTAAAGGGGTGTGGAGCTCGACTGTTTCAAGGTTATGGTCACATTAAATCTGTTAGCTTATTTTTAAGCTGTGTTAAATGGCACCGTCTACAAAGGCAGAATTGAAAATAATGATTCAGAATGACAGGTTCTTTGAATTCCAGATTTAAATGTACATAATAATAATAACCTTATTTACAGAGCATTTTTTATACAAGACATGTAGCTTAAAGTGTTTTACAAAAATAAAATAAAAAGGAAACAAATTAAAACAAGGGCCGATATATATATAACAATAGAAGATAAAGAAGCAGATGCTAAAATACATAAATATAATTAAAAAACAGAGAACATTAAGAATAATTAAATTGAGAGAATTAGTAAAAAAAAAGTAATAAGAATGACATTAATTATATTTTCTTGTGCGTACAATTGTGTGTATTTAAAAAGATGGATACTAAACCAACACATTCTAACCCAAATGCATCAAACACTGACGTTTGGTCAGTGGCCCTACCTACGCTTCAAACTATGACGCTCTACGTACCTCTCTAGCATCAGTTTTGCATGTGTCAAAATAAACTTCCGTCTTCACAGGAAGTTAGGTTTAGGTAACAAAACTACTTAGTGTTAGAAAAAGAGCGGGGTTGACGTTACCTTGACTGACAAACGAGTCGCATGACTAACGACGATGTCAACGTTAACAGCGTTCTCCTGGGTGAAAGTGCTGTTTGTTTGACACATTATCCACCCCGATCTCCTCCCTAAGTGGACTTTCTCGCTCTGATTACTACGTCAGTTGCTCTGACTGTCTAATAACGACATGGATGGGTTTACTTCAGAGTTAGTTGAAAGCCCATACAAATGCTAAAGGGTGCCTCGGTGCGTCGGTGTCAGGCGCCGAGAGGCACTGACCATGCTGTGGTATTTGACGAGCTGGGAGTGAGAACAGGTTGCCTAAAGAGAGCAAAGGATATACTTTTTAGAACCCCGGATAATGGTACAAACTTCAAGTCAGATTTTATACACAAGCCAACATTCGGTTCATATGTCCACATCAACACCCCGATCTTGCCAATATATTTTCATATGCAAAGGACTCAAGGGGATATAAAGAAGTGCAAGGGAATTCAATAGACAGATTTGTGCAGCAATAAAGGAGAAGGTCACACCAGCTCTACAGCACACGCAGAAATATGGTTATACATTACAGTCTATTAAAGGAGCGGATATGAAAAGAAACAAAAAAAGGTGAAGCCACAGCATAAACAGAGTGGGAGGGTCGGAGCTGGCCATCACTACACCTGCTGGAGCTATGAGGACAACCAGCCGCCCGTACACGACTCTCCCGCTTCTAAATGCAGACATGGATTGGAGCTTTCAACCATTAAAAATGATGACTGAGAGATTCAAGCAGCCCCTTTTTTCACCACCGCTGCCTAACACTATAATATGGTTAAGCGGACATAATTTGCACCTGTCTTTTCCTGTCAATTTCTAAAGAGGGATGGAGTTGCACTCAGGCGGAGAAGGTAGCATTGCACAGCTTGGAGTTCGGACCATCCTTACCTTCTCTCTGCAGCACTCAGCAGTAACTCCCACTGTAATTCTTGAGGGGGGATGTAGAAGTTGAAGGATTTATTCACATCCAATTGCAGCAGAGGAGAAAACGAGCTCTGACAATGCTGCTACTTTAAAGTCACTTCACTAGGCACTTTGGAGCCTAATTGCTTGACTTGGCCATTTTTTGTCGACATACTCCTCAGATCCAAGAAGAATTCATTTCCAGACCTGCAGGCACAGGGAATTTAACCCAACTGTGCAAAGATGCTGTATTATTATTGCCAACACCAGCCTTAGGGATTGGACCCTAGCCTTTGAGCACACAGATCCCTATCCCCCTAATTGATTTTCCCCGATTCTTTAGATGCAGAGCCAGGAACAGTGTTGCCTACCACAGAAAGGCAGCTGATAGAGTTAATTAGGAGTAACTGTTCCTGGATTAGTGATAAAAGCTAAGGAACCATTTAGGCAAAATGCATAAGCCAATATGTGGAGTACAACCCATTAACTAAGCAATGCAACATAGTGGAGTTTTTGCTCATGTGGTGTTTATCTTGACAATTAAACTCCTTCCATTGTCTTAAGAATTGGAATATCCCAGAACAGCTATATCATAATAAGTTGTCTGCCCACAGTGTAACATCCCCTGTTAATTATACGTTTATCAATTTCCACAGTGAGAAAAGAGATAATTCAAACGCTTTGTCATAATCAACTTAATTAATGCTATGATCACACAACATTACAATTTTTGTTCTCACAGCACTTAGTCGTAGATTGGAGTTTTAGGTATCCAAATATTTCTCAGAGGCAAAGCTGCTCTGGAGACTTTAATTAAGCTCTTTGTTTTAGTTAAATCTCATCAGGCACTGTTTTCTAAGAGCTAGTTAGCGCCCTGGCACAGTTTATTTCATGGGTAAAATAATTACAAATTTGTCTGGCACCAGAACATTTATGAACTTGGAAGGTCTTCAGGTGACAGACAGTAACTAGGACTGCCTAAAAGTAGTTTAAAAACAATAAACGGAGGTATAGACAGCTGAAGTCCTAATGTAATCTCCTAGCTAACCACTGTTTCATTAGCTTCTGTAACTCAAAGCAACTCTCAATGAGGGTTTCTTTCATGAGTCTTTCTGGAAAAAGGCGTGACTGTAAACCAGGCAGACTGTCGTCAGTGCATCAGGGGTCTGCAGCAATGTCCCCAACCTGACCCGTCTCGTTAACCAAGCTTTGTGAGACTGACTTTTTTGCCGTGTCATCATCATATCGATACAACCGATGTGTTTCTGGTTGAATTGTTTACTAGAGCACAGTGGTGGAAGAAGTACTCTGATCTTTTACTTGAGTAAAAAGTGATACAGTGTAAAAAAAAACTTCTTACAAGTAAAAGTCCTGCATTCAAAAGCACCAACAGTAAAAGTGCTCATTATGCAGAATGGCCCATTTCAGAATAATATATATTATATCATTTGATTATAATTATAGATGCATATATTTTGTATTAAGAATCTGAATCTGCAAAATAGTTAGTAACTAATATTGTCAAATATATGTATTGACAAAGTACAATTTAAGTACAGTACTTGAGTACAGCACACAGTTTATATCCAACATCAATAATCAATGCCAATTCAAGAAGTAATATCACATGACGTTGCTTCAGCATAGCTGGAAGTAAGGTAACGTATTTCCCTTTCTCTCCAGAGACCAGGGTTGGCGTCCCATTTCAGACCAACAATTAGCATTGGCTCTTTATTAATATTAAAAAATGGCCACAATCTATCCATAACCTCAATAACTCTAATGGCTAGACCAGATTCTTCCTCAACAAAGCATTTGGTTTAATATTAGTGTTTTCTAATCTGTGTCTTCCATTGGGTTTGCCATACTTAGCGCCAAAAACTTGATTTTTATTTAACTTCCTTTGATGCCCACCGAGGCTTAACTCAACCATTATGAACATGATTATGAATACATCCAAATAGCTCTGCCTCACAGTCTGCCAAACCCATTTAGAATTAGTTGTGGTGGTGAAAGGCTGTCACCAACATTGACAGATGTAACCCCGGGGCTTTCACTCCCATTGGGGCACACATGCTAAAAATGGATGTACTGGTATTCTCCGGTGAATTGGTGTTAAAGTCTGTACTAAATGGCATGTGTAAACGAATGACAATAATGGTGAACTAAATTTGCTCTGCTGAAAAAAAAATAAAAAATGTCTTCAGTGTCAGCGTGCAGTCTGCAGAGAGCAGCAACCACAGCCCACTTTACTCACCGCAAATAGCATTAGGAAAACATTGCTCTCATCATTCAGATCCCACCCCATGGCCCGAGTGATGACAGGCGTTACACCAGAGTGACCACTGCACCACTGGGGGGATTACAGTCAACTGGACAGCAACTGCACGGCTTCTTTCATCTTTAACAAATCAGATTTAAATGGTACAACAACAGTGGGTTAGACCAAACTTCTAAAATAGCTCTTCAAAAAACATTTCATCAAGTTCTCCTTGGCTTGTTGACAACAAATGGCAGAGATATCGAGAACACGGCGATAAATCTACGTCATCTATCACAGCACGGAGGGCATATTTCAAATCCTTTAAATGTAAGGTCAAGAGGTTGTGCTACATCTCCCTATCACTGCCTCTGTCTGTCTCCCGGTAAGAGAAACAGGAGCATAATAAGGGAGCCAATGCACAGGAGGAATATTAGACTAATGAAAAGCTCTTTCCTGCCTTGGCCGCTGGCCCATCTTGTGTGCTGCCTTGCGTCTACCATTTCACAGCATGGAGCTGTGAAATGGAATTCCGTTGGCGAAACAATAAAGTAGCCCCCCCATGATTGTGAGTCATGCACTCTAGCTCCACAAAAAAAAAAAAAAAAGCAGTGGCAAACAATGATGACTCAAAGGGAAGTGCAAAGTGTGATATTGTATATGCATATATAATCACTCAGTTGTAAGTAGCTCATTCCTAAGTAGCGCAGTGCATTATTCTGCCTGACAAAGGACAGGCGTCTTTATGTGCTGGCGGGGTGTTCTTGCAGCATCTTGGCTTTTTACAATGACATAAAGGGCACTGGGCACACGGGCAGCAGGTCCTGGAACATCATGACTTTGTGGATGATGGGAAAGGTGGTGAGTAGTTGTCCTGCAAATGAGCAAAAAGCGAACTCCTGCTGATCATGAGCCAAAGCTGACAAAGTGTCCCTCGTTGTGGCCTGCAGCACCAAGGGTGGAGCTACATCTAGGTACAGCAGCACTGCCACACAGTTGAGGTTAAAGGTGACATATTGCACTTTTTCATGATTTTTCAACATAAACATGTGTCCCCAGTGGAGACCCCCAAAGTATGAGGAGAGACCATCCTCTCTCTTTTTCTACTGCTCTATCTACGGTATCAGAACACGAATGTAACAATAAGCTGGTCAGACTTGATGCTGTATGTGGCGTCCTATTGGGTTCAAGACCATCCCCGTCCACGGAGTAACTGCTGAATCGCTGTCCACCATTGGGATTTCCTCGCTATCACAGACCTGGTAACACAGAACAAGCAAAGCACGCTACTTATTTTGTTGTTGACTGCCAGAACCAACAGAAAGCTTTCATGTACTTCAATATTCTGAGGAGGTGAAGACCCAGTGGATTTTTACTGAAATATCCTCACAACAGGAAAACGCTTTCTCAACGTGGGTCAGTACACAAAAGGATTCACTTCAAAACTGAAGCTCAGGATGGATCGATAGCAGCTGTCCGTGATCCAACTTCAAACTTGTTTTGCTGTTTTTAGACAGTTGGAGTAACATTATGTAAAACTGAGAGAGTGTTTGTGTGTGTGTATGCAGATTTACTTGATAGACGTGTTCAGAGGGAACACGTGAAAAACAAATGGTATAAGAAACTGT